>VMDO01031999.1:0-19467 GCA_007922755.1 Pedetes capensis
AAAATAAAGCTTAAAAATAAAGGAAAAACTGACAGACATTTTGTTGGTGGTGGTGGTAGCAGGTGCTATTGGGTAGTGTCCAACTCATAGAGGCCTTCATAGGGTTTTCATAAATCCACAATCATAACTGAAGATTTCAAAACTCCTCTCTCAATAATTAATGGATAAAGTCAACAGAAAATCAGTAAGCTTATGGAAGACTGAATAACTGTAAGTTGACATCCAAAGAACATTCCTTCAACAGAAGAAAACACATTCATTTCAAGAATACATGGTATATTAACCATGAAAAACCATATGCTGAGCCATAAATTATTTTGCAATAATTTAAAAGGATTTAACAAATAAATTTTATGTTGACACTGCTCATTAAAAAATATTTTTACAAGAGGCCTCTCTCAATGAGTTTTAGGAAGCCCATATCATACTGCGGGGCTGGGATTTAGCTCAGTTGGTAGAGCGCTGTGCTGCAGTCTCTGAGGTCCCGAGTTCTATTCCCAGCACCACAAAAATGGGAGGACCTGGCAATCCACTCCCAAGGCAAACCCGAAACAGTCAGCCATTGAAAACCCTATGAGGGTCACTATGAGTTGGATACCGACTCGATGGCACCTAACAACAACAACAACAACAATATCATACTGCATGAAGATAAAATCTAGCTTAAAATTAATTTTATAAAATTATTTATAAAATAGATTTTTTAAATTGGTATTCCATTTCCTCTTCTAGTTTATTTTTTAAATCACATGATATCCTACCACATACAAATGGAAACCCCTCAGTGCAGGAAATATTTTTAAAAAATAAATGAAAAGACAATTGATCAAAACTCAAATGCAGGAAAAATCTGTTGAGGATTATATTTATATTACTCAAATACAACAAATAATAAAAAGTTCCAATATATTCTTTCAAGTCATTGAAATACTTTAAGGAAATTATATGAACCACCTCAAAGGAAAGAATGGTATCAGCAAACAAAATTCTTTTCTAATTCAAATATGACTTATGAATATAACTCAAGGTTATTTTTCATGTTGTTCATAGAGCTCCATAGAAAGTATATCTGGTTAAAGTAGATAACAATTTACCAAAATAGACCTGGTCAGGCTATGACATTATTACATATAAGACTATCCAGACAAACAACCCTATTTTTAAAAATTAATCTAGTGTCAATATGGTGCTACCAATATTTTTAAGTATGTATGGTTTGGCCTGGCTCTAGTTTTCCTGTTTAATTTTGGTTTGGTTTTTCCATTGCTGGGACTCAAACACAGTGCTTTGTTCATGCTAGATAAGCACTCTACCACTGATCTACACTCCTAGTCCAAGTTCTTATTTTCTGTTTTAATAATGGAAGGTTTCTGGCATTGACATGTACTATTGGATTGAGATAAGAAATAATTGGGATAGTCTTGGATGTTTAAAAACAAAGTCAGACATATCAAGTTGGTATTGGTTATCAAAGCATTAATATATGTTTGCTAAGGGACCCAGAGAACCAGGAAAAAAGATCAACAAAGAGATGGCAGAATTAAGACATTGGCACAGGAAGGCTAGGCAATGATTTGGGAGTAATTATTAAATTAAGGCTGGATTAGAGCCCAGAAGGTCTAATAGATAATATGTAATAGAGTGGTTTGGTGACCAATACAGAATGCAAAGTAGTAAAATGAAGGTCAAGAAACTAAATTGTGCAAAGCAAACCCTATTCCCATAATTTACATAAAACTATAGATGAAAAACAGAAAGTGGGTCACAGTTACTCAGGTAGAGACCTAGGATGACAGATCAGAAATTAGATCTAGAGCTCTGTAAGAGCAGGAGCTTAAAAATCCACCCAGAGCAACTAATTTCAGCAAGCAGACTCAGATAAAACAGGTTAGCTGAAACTCCCAGGAATCAAATTACTGAGCTCCCATCTGGGTATGTAATATAATCACTGACCCCATAAGTATGTGCAATTTTTATGCATGTCAGGCTCCACTTGGATATATAGAGAGGCAGACTGGTTAACAGGGGAAAGAGTACCAAGATAGGCTTTAGGTTAATCCAAGATTATTCCTAGGTTCTTGTAGAGTTGCCCAAAAGCAGCAGACAGACCAAGAAAAAGACATTAATATGGTGGACAGGCTCACCTGCAAGTGGTAAAGGTAGTTTGAAAAAAGAGCCAAACTATTTTCACCCCAAAATTGATCTTTTTGGTGAGACTTAAAGAATCATTAATTTTAAACATCTTTTTAAATTTCAATAATTTATATATAGCAGTAGTGCTAATAATCAAGTGCTGAAATGAGAAGTGCTAAAACAGGAACTACATAAAAGATTAAAAAACACTGGCTGATAGTCTGATAATCTAATGAGAGAGGCCTTAAATACTAATGTTGTTGTTGTTAGGTGCATCAAGTCGGTATTAGACTCATAGTGACCCTATGTACAATAGGTGAAACACTATTGTCAGTGCTTCTCTGTTGTTCATAGGGCTCTCAATGGCAGATGGATTTTTGGGAGTAGGATGCAGGGTCCGTCTCCCAAGCCTACAGCACCTGGTGTTACCAGGCAGTCTCTGATCCAAGTACTAACCAGGCCTGACCCTGCTAAGCTTCCGAGATCTGATGCAATTAGATGCCACAGGGCTATGGCTGCAGGCTGTAAATACTAATAGGCCATTTCAGTTACAATAGTTCACCATATTAGTTATAGGTATTTGTGAAATGGAATGGTATTATGTAGTTTTTCTCTGCAAAACAAGTAGCTTAAAATTTTTGTTTTCACAGACACACACAAGTTTCCAAACTGAAACTCTCTGCAGAGAAGTATGTATTGTTAGGCCAAGGGACAAAGCAAAAGCAAACAAGGACTCATGTTCACTGTTGAGTGTAATTTCCACTGGAGTGATGGAATGGACTAGGCCACTGCCTCCAATCCTACCTATCTCTACTTTTCTGGAGGTTGATTTCATTGAAGAGTTTCACTCTCCAAAGCCAGAGAACACATGGAATATGAGCTCAGGATTTCAAGTTGTTTAACTGCATTTCCTCACCTTTTCTATGACATTACTTCCATTCTGAGGCTCCTGTACTTCTCTCTGGGTTTGTTTTCCCTAAGGCTTGGAAATTCTCATTCCTAGTCCTCTAACTCCTGTTGAGGATGTGAGAACCACATGCTGGAGCTCTTCCTAAAAGTTAGATCCTGCTCCCAAATCCAGAATTTAGTTCTTTAGTTTCACATAGATTTCCATTGGCCATCAGCCTAATGACAGTGACCATTGTCAACAGTGCCTCAGTGGTCCCTGACCAACAAAATATCTTGGTATTGACTGTGGCTTCCTGTACCTGTGTATTTCCTCCCCAACATTAGTCTTAACCACCAGATTAGCTACTCACTGGTATACCTTAATGTCCACAGAGTGTGCATGCAGCTTCTTTTACAGGGAAGATCCCTCCAGAATGATTTTCTTCCCATTTTTCCAATGAGGATAATGTGCATATATACCCTTAATGTACTCTCTAATAAGGGTCATGATACTAAATGGAATGATCTCTAATAGCAAAACCCAAAACATAGGATATAGAAAAGGAAAGTTGCTAAAACAACCTGCTTTTGATTTCCTGATCTCCCAGATATATTTATTAGGGAAATAAAGGCTGTAGAAGAGATGGTAAGAATAATTTTGTCTCCTCTATGAACCACTGAAGAAGCATTCCCGAGTGTGTAGAGGAGAACTGAGCTCATTACAAAAGGAAATGGTAAAGCTAACAGCTAATGGTAAAGCTAATGAATTACAAAGCCATTTCTCCATCATTTCCAAGAGGTGTAAAATGAGGATAAAGCTAATTCATCTCTGAGGTCTCCTAAAGCTCTAAAAATCTACAATCTGTAGAAAGTGACTCCATCCATGATACTTTACCTAAAGGACCCCAAAATCACCTCTAGAAAACTTTTAGACCTAATTAACTCCTTCAGCAAAGTGGCCGGATACAAAATTAACACTCAAAAATCAATAGCCTTCCTTTACACCAATTGTGAGCAGGCAGAGAAGGAAATTAAAGCTACAATCCCTTTCATGATAGCCCACCAGAAACTTAAATACCTGGGAATCAATCAAACCAAAGATCCTGCAGACCTCAAGTAAATTTCAAAACATTAAAGAAAGAAATTGCAGAGGATAATAAAAGGTAGAAGGACCTCCCCTGTTCATGGATTGGGAGAATCAATATTGTAAAAAATGGCTATCATATCAAAAGCAATCTATAGATTTAAGGTAATCTCCATTAAAATTCTAATGACAGACTTTAAGAAATAGAAAAAAATGATCCAAAAATTCATATGGAAACACAAAAGATCACGTATAGCCAAAACACTCTCAACCTGCAAAACTAGTGCAGATGGGATCACAATCCCTGACCTTAAACTATATTACAGGGCTGTAGTAGCAAAAACAGCTTGGTACTGGTACAAAAAAATAGGCCTGAAGACCAGTGGAACAGAATATAGGACCAAGAGATACACCAATACATCTAGAACCACCTGATTTTTGATAAATGAGCAAAGCAAGCAAATTGGAAAAAGGATAGCCTTTTCAACAAATCATGCTGGGAAACTTGGATGTCCACTTGCAGAAAAATGAAAACAGACCCACACCTCTCAGTATGCATGAGAGTTATCTTGAAAGGGATAAAAGACCTCAATATAAAACCAGAAACTTTAAAATTACTAGAAGAAAAGATAGGCAATACACTCCAACATATAGGCATAGGAAAGCATTTCCTTAATAAGACTCCAAGCAACAAGAATAGATAAATGGGATTACATGAAATTAAAATGCTTCTGTACAGTAAAGAAAATAATCAACAGAGTTAAGGAAGTCCCCACTGAATGGGGGAAAATCTTCATATCCTTTACATCTGACAGAGAACTAATTTCCAGAATTTACAAAGAACTCAAGAAAACAACTTCCTAAACAACAAATAATGCAATACACAAGTTGGCAAAGGAACTAAATAGATAGTCCTCAAATGAAGAAGTTCGTAAGGCCTTGAAACACATGAAAAAATGCTCAATATCCATAGCCATTAGGGAAATGTAAATCTAAACAACTCTGAGATTCCACCTTACTCCAGTAAGAATGGCCAAGATCAATAAAATAACAAATGCTGGTGAGGTTGTGAAGAAAACAGAACCCTCTTACACTGCTGGTGGAATTGTAAATTAGCTCAACCACTTTGGAAATCAGTATGGAGATACCTCAGAAAACTAAAAATAAATCTGCCACATGACCCAGTTATACCACTATTGGGAATATACCCAAAGGGAGATGAATCATCAAACCACAGAGACACCTGTATCTCCACACTCAGTGCAGCACTTTTCACAATAGCAAGAATATGGAATCAACAAAGGTGCCCATCAACAGATGAATGGATAAAAATATTATGATACATATACACAATGGAATACTACTCAGCAATTAAAAAAATGAAATAATGTCATTTTCAGGAAAATGAGTGGAATTAGAGATCATCATCTTAAGTGAACGAACACAAACCCAAAAAGAGAAATACCATATGTTCTCACTCATATGTGGGAGCTGAATCAAACTTAAAGGAAGGAAAAACTCATATACATAAATTGAAACGTAATAAAAAGCTCAATTAAACTTAGCATAGAAGGGACAATTTAAGGAGTGGAAAGAAGGAGGAAGGGATCTAGAAGAGGGAAGCAAGGATGGGAGAAGACAGGAGGGGGACAAGGCTCAACGAGGAGGGATGAAGTGGGGAGAGGTCAACCTCAAAGTAAACAGCATAACTTTATTAGTATGGTGGGAAAAGGGGGGAAAACAGGAAAAAAAAACCTATAAGAATAGCTGAAATAATAATAATAATAGCAATAATACCAAAGGCTGGCAATAATGTAAACAACTAAATCACTTATACCACTGAGAATGTGAAAAGGTAGCTCACTACAGAAAAAAGTTTGGACTTAAAATTGGGATGCACATATATAGATAAATATGCTCACAAAAAGACATGCAAGCAGAAAGGAGATTAATGGCGGGGGATAGGGGAAGAGGGTCATAAGGGGGTAAGGGGGAAGTTATGTGAGCAATGTACAATGAAATGCATTTATGGAAATGTCACAGTGAAACCCATGTCATAATGAAACCCATTAAGTTGTACATTAAAAATTTCCAATAAAACAAAGAAAGAAAGAAAGAGGCTCCATCTAAATGAAATTTAATGTTAAACAATCAAAAACTTATTAACCACACAGTGTACTTTTTGTAGATACTGATACAGAATCAGTATGGCTAAAACAAGGTGTTAAAAGAAGGTGAAAGGCAGACACCTAAGAATTGAGAAGCCATAGTTTAAATTTAATTATTTGTAGAGTATTCACAAGGTCTGAATAATAAAGTACTTGAATCCAGAGTATTTGACAAACTCAAATTTATAACCATTTATTTACCAGCATATTTCTAGATCCCAAAGTGTGATAGAGGTTGCAAATGCAGTATTACACAAGAATGCATTATTATAATTTAGGAAATGATATCATGAAATAAGGGATTTTAAGAACTATCTTTCATCATTTTGAAATCTATGGCCATAAAGACAACTGAGCTATATACCAATAGGATGGAAAGAAAACAATGCTACATCTCCCTGGTCACAACTGAATAGCCCCAATTTCCACCAATTCATGTTTTTGAAAGCATGATTCTCCTTTGCAAAATGTCTCAACAGTTATGAATTGTTTGTTTTCTGTATAAATACTGAATATGTTTTTCTATCAGATTAGTTCATTATGGAATAATGTACATCAATTTCATGCATAATTTGCACTTTTATAGCTGAAATGTCAAGTAGAAACCTTATCATTAAATGGTGATTCATGAAGCAAAAAAAAAAATCACTTTTTAATCCAAACTCAGCCACATGTTTATTGAGCCATCAAGAGCTAAGGATTCTACAGAGAGATCATACTGCTTCCCCAAGGAGACTTCTCTTCACTACTGCCTACTGGCTGCTGCTTACAGCAGAGTTTCTCAACACAGAAGGTTGTCCTTTCCTTGTAAAAACAGAGGTTGCCCTCCATCACAGGGCCTGGTAAACTATGGCCTGAGGACCACATGCATCCCACTGCCCATTCTGGTACTGCTCATGAGCTAAGAATGGGTATTATATTTTGAAACACTTGGCAAAAAGTGAGAGAAAATGAGAGAGGGAGGAAGGTAGGGAGGAAGGCAGGGAGGAAGGTAGGGAGGAAGGTAGGGAGGGAGGGGGAGAAAGGGGGAGAGAGAGAGAGGCGGAGAAACACATTTCAAGAATGGCAAAAGTGATGTTAAATTCATTTTTCAATGTCCAATAATAAAGTTTGGAAAGTAGACTTGTTTGTTTATATGTCGTCCATGACTGTTTCCATGCTGTAATGAAAAGCTGCAACAGAGATCATAGAGTTTACAAACTCTAGTTAGTATCTGGCCCTTTAGAGAAGTTTGCCAACTCCTGCCCTAGAACATCTAGAAAATTGTATGATTGCCACATAGATAAAGCAACAATATTCTACCCAGAAAAGACAAATTATACTTTGTCAAGAATTCCTCAACAAATATACCTCCCCTTTCTAAAAGTTTTGCCAGTTCCTGAGGCTCAGTCACTTGCTTAAAACCAGTGTCTCTACTTTTCTCCCTCTTCTTTTCCTTTCAAAGAACCTACCATCCTAACTACAATAAAAGAATCCTCTGGTTTTTTCTGTCCCATACCCAACAAGATTTCTTCAAAGCAATTAATCCTGCAGTGAGAATTAATTTTGTATTTTTCTGGCTGTCTCAGAGAGTAAACCCAATGAAGCTGGAATATATATGCATTCTGTTCACTGTCTTACATTTAGTCATTTAAAACCTTAGAAGGGTTCCAATTGGCACTAAGTATCTTGGCACATGAAAGATGCTTAATAAATACTGAATTAATGAATGAATGACTAAGATAGGATCTGAGGAAAGGAGTAAAGAAAGGATTTTTTTGAAAGTACACATTTTTTTTTGCCAAAATATTTATATTTTACTTGAAAACTAAAGCCATAACTTATGGAATATTGACTATGTACCATATGCTATACTCAGTCCTTTACTTTTTTTTTTTTTTCAGCACTGGGATTTGAACTCAGGGCCTTGCACTTGCATGCTTTGCAAATGCCAGACCACTGAGCTGCACCCTCAGTCCATTTTTTCTTTTTTTTTTTTTTTTACTTTTTGAGACAGGGTCTCACTAAGTTACACAGACTGCCTCAGGTCTTGAACTTGCGATCCTCCTGCCTCTGCCTCCCTAGAGGCAGGGATTAGAGGTGTGTGCCACCATGCCTGGCTTGAGTCCTTCACCTTCTGTGGCTGCTGTAAATTACCACAAAACAAGTGATTTAACAGAAATTTATCCCGTTGTTCTGAAGATCAGTAGTCTAAAAGGAAGACATTAATAGAATCACATTTTTTTTCCCAGAGTCTCTAGGAGGCATTTCATCCCTTGCTTCTAAGCTCCTGATAGCTTCCATTGGCATCCTTACTTTGAGGTTATATCCATATGCCCCTGCTTCTGTCTTCACCCAGTCTCATGTGAGTGTGTGTGTGTGTGTATGTGTGTGTGTGTGTGTGTGTGTGTGTAGTATGTGTAGTGTGTATGTTCTTTTCTTTCCTTCTTTGGGACCTCAGTTGCTCTCATGGGTTAACCAGACACAGATGTCATCTCTAAAATTAAGTTCTTGTTTCTTTTAGTGAATTTTGTTCCATGTTTCTTAAGATTCACAGAAAGTTGAAATCACTTCATAAGCAGCACTGGTAAGCAGTGTATGTAAGAAATTCTAAAGGGAATAATTTTCTCTTCACTCTAGCAAGCTTATAAAAGTGTAGATTTTTAAAATTGGGATGCAAATGACACTGGATCATCTCTCATGGTGACAAGGAAGTAGGAGTAATACAGAAGTTCTATGTTCACTTGAGCTAGACATGTCAGTGACACTCTAGTGAACACAAATTGTGAATTTCCCTATACCCCTTCAAACTGCTTGGCATATAATTCTAATAAGGTTAGTTCCTTGTGAAAATTCCCCTCCTAGTGGCATGAGAAAATTAATGTACTTAGGAAATAAACAATTTGCTCCTTTCTGCTGCTAGATCAGAACTGTTATAGATCATGCCAAGTCAAAGGGAAAATAGAGTCAAGGAAAGGAAAGGGTCAAAAGCCAACTACCTGGAAATTTATGTCAGTTTATGTGTTCAGGCTCCTTCACTGCAAACAAATACCACACTTTAATAGCACTGCACAAGAAAGGAAAACCTTTGACTTGTGAGCTTGTGGAAAAGGCAGAATGAAAAAGCAGCATTCATGTGACAGTCAAATCATATCCTTCACTTTGGTGAAGAATGAAAAGACTTTTATGCTATTTTTTTTACCTCTGCAGGAGCTGGGGCTCAGACTGACTCTCAGGACAGCATATTGACGGTGACTGAGCAACTTAGGCTTACCTGATTGACTTTTAATATTATAGCATTTAACACCCACAACCAACCTTGAAAGTAGGCAAAATTCCCTCGCTTTTGAATTGAGGAAACTGAAGCTTAGAAAGCCTAAATAACTTAACCAAAGTTCACTCAGTTAATTTGCAGTAATGCAGGGTAAGCCAAAGAGATCCCGCACACCAAGTTTACCTAAACCACATTTTTTCCTGCTCCTGTCAGCATATATAAACATATGTTTTTAAAATAATGGCATGCTTAGTCTTGAAATCAAGTTATTATAGCATTCCAGTAAGTCTACAAGTGGCATGTTGTTCTCACTAAGGAGGATCAGAATATGACATTGTCTCCTTCATTACACCACCCAGCAAGCAGACTGTCAAATACTGACTGCTGTGATCTGCTTAGCAAGGTCGACTGCTTGATTGCTATGAATAATTGGATGCCATTAATAATGGTCGGCTCCAGGATACAGGAAGTTGGTCGAGCATGGTAATTGTATTTTGAATTCCAGCAGATTATTTCCTAGGGAGCAGAGAAACACTATAGGGGATACAGTTTTTCTAAGTATAATAGAGATAATTGCTTTCCTAGAGGTGAAGGGGACAAGCCAAGGGCTCCCATAATAACATGTGTGACCCTATCTAGGAAGAAACATGGAGGTCAATATTTCACAAATTATATTTAGTATTGGTGAGCCTGATTATTACAAAAAGTCTTCAGTAGTTAACTTTCTTATTCCTTCATTCAGATTAACATTAGAGCTTTACATGCTAAGAGGTCACTATCCAAATTCTGAAATACAAATGAGGTCAGACCATGGCTAATTAGGAAGTCTAATACAATTGCCACCCATTTGAAAATGTCAAGCATAAATCTTTTGCTATTTAATTTGTATTAAATGTCTACTATATGTTGTTGTTGTTGTTAGGTGCCGTCGAGTCGGTATCCGACTCATAGCGACCCTCTGTACAACAGGGGAAACACTTATTGTCAGTGCTTCTCTGCTATTCATAGGGTTTTCAATGGCAGATTGATTTTTGGGAGGGGGTTGCCAGGTCCTTCTCCCAAGCCTACAGCTTCTGGTGTTCCCAGGTGGTCTCCCATCCAGGTACTAACCAGGCCTGACCCTGCTTAGCTTCCGAGATCTGCCGGGATCGGATGCCACAGGGCTACCGCTGCAGGCTACTATATGTTAAGGGCTATAAATGCTACATAGTAATTATATGAAACAATATTATCTGTTTTTGAAAATCCTTTCCAAAATTAAGCCATTAAAAAAATCTTCCAGAACATGACAATAAAAGTAAAGTATTAAAAAGAGATTGTTAAAACTGTACATTTTATAATCATGTAAAAAGGGGAAATTAAAAGTGATTTTAGAAAATGATAATAGATGGGGATTTGGGTTATAAAGAGCAAAAATTTCATAAAAAGTAATGATTCAATAATTAGGAACTCTTTAACACCCATTAGCTATCAGTTTTAGGCTTTAATATGCAAACTGTTTCCTAAATTGGCCAGTCCTACGAGCCGAACAAAATTAAAAACTTATCATAACAGAGGTATATATGAAGGAAATGTGGATGAAACATGGAATCATAATACAACTACCCAAAGCTAAATACCCAGCACATGCTTCAATTCTCATTAGCTTGGAGGAGGCCTCTAGGAATTGAACTATTTTGACGATCTTTTCCCAAAAGTGTTCATTGTTTAGACAAAATGTGAAAGGAAAAGTAACAAATGATACAAACTTATATGTGAGAGTTAAAACTACCATAAGAAAACATAAGGAATATGTCTTTATGACCTTATATTAGGCAGTGGTCTCTTGGATATGGCACCAAAAGACAGGTGAAAAATATACAGGTTAAAAATATACAAATTGGACAACATCAAAATTAAAAATGTTTGTGCTGCCAATGAGGCCATCAAGAAAGTAAAAAGACAATCTTCAAAATAGAAGAAAATATTTGCAAGTCACAAATGTGATAAATGATTTGTATCTCAATACAAATAGCGAGCAAGCAGAAATAAACCCAAATGTCTGTTAACTAATGAGTCAATATACTCACACAATGGAATATCATTCCCCCAGAAAAGGAATAAAGCAGTAATACATTCTACAAGATGTTAAACATTCAAAAACATTATGTCAAATGAATGAAGAAAAGCCACATATTGTATGATTCTATTTCTTGGATGTCCAGAATAAGAAAATGCATAGAGATGGACAATAGGTTGGAGACTGTTTAGAGCTAGGGCAGAATCAGGCAGGAGAAAAATGAGAATTGGTTGCTAATGGATGTAGTGCTTCTTTTAAGGGGAATGAAAATGTGCTGTAATTAGATTATGGTGATAGTTTCACAACCATGCAAATACACTAAAATTATTGAATTGTATACTTAAAATGAGTGAATTTTATGGTATATAAATTTTATTTCAATAAATTCAAAGCTGTTTTTAAAAATCAAACATAAACAAAAACACCATTAGATGTTGGCTGCTTCCCTAATGACAAAAATCATCATGTTTTCAGAATGCAGGTCCAGAGGGAGAGAAGCAATTTGCTCAAGACCCTACACAGAACCTCTAGCTAGGCAGGTTCTCTAAGATTTCTGCTTCAAAGAGTACCCCAGGCCTCAGGGCCACTGGATAATTTATTAACACATTGGAGTCTGATTTTTTTTCTGATTGTTGGTCTATTCCCTTCAGTGATGGTAGTTTTAATGCATTTGTACAGATACATTTCCATCAACTGACATAAACAGAGGTCATTACACCTGAAGGGAGAAGGTAATATCATCCCAGAAGAAGTCTATTTTCCTAGGTAATAGTAAATTATACATATAAGCAGGAAATACCAAAGGGTCTCAAACCCTAGGCAAGGGCGAGAGTGGTGATGCATGCATGTAATCCCAGCATTTGTAAAGCTAAGGCAGGAGGATCATGAGCTTGAGGATATCAAGACTCTGTCTCAAAGAATAATGAAATAAAATTAAATAAATAAAAAACCTGGGTAAGAGTATCAGATGGAAGTTTACATGGTTTTTAGGCATGAGAAAATTACTTAAGTAGGTGATGGTCTGTCTATAGAAGGGAAGACCCAGAATCTGTATTTCCCACTCCTTAAATAAGCCTCACAGACTGAGCAAGAGACAGAAATAAGTATAAGGAATCAACTCTTTGCCCTTTCCTCTTAATACCTTTCCCCATGGGGGAATATACATATTCTTCAAGAGCCATCTCTAGACCCACACAAGGCTGACAACAGCCAAAAAGGTAGGAAAGGAACCTTGTCTCAATTGCAGTATTTCCAGAAGCTTCAAGCATCTCATTTGGAAATCAGAAGTCTGACAAAATGCCTCAGTCACCAGTTGTATCCCTCACTTGCCCAGTGGAGAAAGTGAGCACCATCCACCGACAGAACTCGATGGAAACATGGTTTAAGCCCAAGTAAGAAGGAGTGGCAGAGGCCTCTGTGTATTCATGTGATTGTGTGATATATAATGTGGGGTATCAGTGTGGTGTGTGCATGTGTGATGTGCATATGATATGTGTGTAAAGTATGTATATGTGTATATGTGCATGTGATTTTTGAGTGTGTGTGTGTGTGCACAATAAATGTGGATGTGTGCTAGGAGCAGGGGTGGAGAAAGAACTTAGGATGAGCCACAGCTGAACATCAGTATCTGGAAGCATTTTAAAGGTTTTCCTGGACACAGTAGAGATAACACAGAATTTTCATGTCTAAGGAGGAGGTATACAAGAGATAGACAAGTGAAAGGTATATCTTTGCTCTCAATAAGGCAAACCAGGCTTAAAAGGATATTTAATAATTACAGAAAAATCAGAATTTGTTTTTATACTATGTTAGTTCTTTGATCCATAATAAATTTGCAGTTTTGAAGCTCCTGTTGCCCTCATTGTCTTTTACTTCCATTTGAGTTTTTTTTTAATTTCTTTTTCTTTTCAGAAAATAAAAATGTGTCTCCAAGAGAGCACTGGCAAGTCCTTGAGGCAGAATAAATTAGCCAGTACCATTTTCTTTCCATCTTTTCAACTACTACAAATTTGTCTGATTATAAGGAAGAGAAAAGGGGAGGGAAGGTCAATAGTATACAGAACTCCACATTTTATTCATCTTTCCAAAAAGCTGTGGATAGTAACTAATTATCCTTCTCAATGTATCTCTGTAGGATAAAGAAGAGTAATCCAGCTGTGCCCTACTTTAAGAAAAACTGGTTTATAAAAACTGAAAATTATCAAAAATGTAAATTATAAAATGAATCAGAAAACATTCATAGAAGTGTTCAACATAAGTTGTATTTTTAAGAGAGTGCTCCTGATAACATGTAAAATATGACTTCATTTATAAAACTTGAATTCTTCTACAAAAAGTCATTATTAAAAAATCTAAGTTTATAAAAACAGGTGCATTAGGAGGTTAGTTGTTAAACTCATAAAAGGATTTCTTTAAGTAGCATAGTAACTTCACATCCCATCTCCATGTGCTAAAAATATGAATTGATTTGACAGCAATTGATTAAGTTCAAATCCAGGGGAACATAGCTATTGTCAGAGCTAAATATGCCTGAATTTGTCTTTCTGTTTATGTAGGTAAATAGGAAAAGTGAAGATTTGAGAAGTTAAGTAGTCATTCTCAGATTAAGTTTTATAATTAAGTTCTATTCTCTTAGCTGTCTGCAGCCATATCACCCTGGCATCCCATCCCACCTGATGTTGGAAGCTAAGCAGGATTGGCCTGGTTAGACCTTGGATGGGAGACTTCCTGGGAATACCAGGTGCTGCAGGCTAGGGAAAAGGACCTAGCAATACACTCCTGAAACAATCCACCACTAAAACCCTATGAATAGCAGAGAAGCACTGTCAACAGTGCTGGGCGTAGCACAGTATCAGGGAGTGTTTCTTCTGCTGTACATAGGGTTATTATGAGTTGGACCTGACTCAAGGACACCTAACAATAACAAAAAGTCTCTTATCTATAAAATCTGTATTTGCCTATAATACTAATACACAAATAGATGTAAATTATTCATGCTAATGGAAAAAGCAAAGAAACATGGTAGTAAATAGTGGCTAATTCCAACATTATTTCATCTTAGCTTTTGGCTATATGTTTGTTTTAGATGTGTGCCCACAAAATTTCAATACAAAAGGCAGACACTTGAGACCTAATTTTGCATGCATATCAATTGAAACTGAACAATATTAAGTAGAATGTCTAGCGTAAATAAGCCAGGAGCAGAATTTCTAAACATGCCATAACCTGAGGGGAAATCCTGATAAAAGCTTTTAGGAGCAGGGTATTATACACCAATGCTTTTCAAATGAACAAAATGCATTTTAAATTAGAACCCCAGAAAGGTATCTATATCTTAAGCATTCCTTTGACCCAGCTTGGGACTGTTTTTGGAGGCAACATATATAACAATAGATTTGCCCTCTTTAATCTAAAAGGCCCCAAATACTGTGTAGCCCCCACGAAGATCATGATAAAGGTGGTTTAGAAACTGGTGCAAGTACCATCATCTCCCATAACAGAGTTTAAAATACTGATTTAAGGTGAGAAATGCACACTATAAATTGCGTGATGATGGATCATTAGAAATTTAGAAAATTTGAGCATGTAACAAAAGGGCTGAAGATTTAACCAAAAAGAAAACAATGTAACCAATTTTAAATTGAATATATCACCAATATTTCAGATAATTTCAAGACAAATAAAAGAAAAGAAATAAAACCAGGAGCTTCATAAAAGATTCTAATGTTGACTAAGAATTTTATTTTATTAATGCACAGCTTCCCTAAAAATCAAGTCTGTCAAGGTCAGATAAAAGGAAATATAATTCTTGATAAAATAGAAGCAAACGCCCAAATAACACAAGGGAATAAAATTATCTCTAATAATCTATTTAAAGATTCCATTAAGTAACGCTAGTTCATTTTAAATCTTGATAATGGAGCTACATGAGTTCCACATGAATATGGAATGATTAAAAACAATGCTCCCAGACAATGAGTATTAAATCAGGTTATGCTTGTGGAAAACAGATAAGGGAACTTTTGGCAAACCAAAACACTGAGACTGAATATACATATTGGGTATTCAAGGAGAGGGAGACTATGGTTGAATGGAGATTTAAAAAACAAAACAGCACTATGAATAGGGACAGCCATGCATGTAATTTTTGTCAAGACAAATTGGCTGATTAAAGCTGTTAGATATTGTGATAATATAAAAGGGGAGCTGGTGAGAAAATTCACTAAGCTTAGATGAATAACAAAACTGAAAATGAACAAAGATTATGACATCACTTCAAAAAATCACTCGTTGTGTCCAAAGCACCTTTTATCTTAGAAGTTCAGAACATTTCACAAAATCACTGAATCATGACTTTTATGTTTGAAAGTGGCCATAAAGATGATCTAGTCCAAACACATATTCAAGGCTCCAATATCCTCTACAATACCTCCCCTTCCTATACACATACACACACACACACACAAACACACACACACACACACACACACACACACACACAGACACACACAGAGTCAACGTAGTTGAGCCTTCCAGGAAACTCATTTCCTGCTGAGTGTACCATTTCAGATCCATACAGGAGAGTTCAGAATATTCACACTTGTCATTTCCTTTGCATTGAAGCACACAGCAAAATTACTCATCAGGCAGAGCTGTAAGTTGGTAAAGGAAGAGAACAGGAAAGTCAGCGATGACTGCAAAGCATTTGTAAGAAAATAGACAAATAAGTGGTAAATGATTTTGCAGATATTTGAAATTCTGAATCGATCTGTTCAAAGTTGGGATTAAGAGCCAAAAGGAAGGAAAATCATTCTTCAAAAAGCTCAGGAATTGTAATGTCTATGAAAGTGGGGTACAGATTGTGGTTATAAGCCTGGGAGGTGGTTAAAACTCTGAACATGGAGAAGCCTGACCTTGAGAATCCTTCACTCTTCCCAGACAGTTAAGCAGTTGTTCCAGACAACAGAAGCTGCAGGCAGCCCTGCATAACAACATTTCTATCAACAAGACGGCATATACAACAGTGGTCTCATAAGTTACTAAGAGAGCTGAAAAGCTCATATTACCTAGTGATGTTGTAACCATCACAATATAATAGCATCATTACTTTTGTGATTGTGGCAATGCTGGTATAAACAAACTACTGTGCTGCCAGTTACATAAAAACTTAGCTCATACAATTATGTACAGGACGTGACACTTAGTAATGGTAATAAATGACTATGCTACTGGTGAGTGTTTTCACCATACTTTATCGTTATTTCAGAGTGTACTCCTTCTGCTCATAAAAAAGTTTATTGTAAAATAGCATGTTGTGTTTCACCAACAACAGCCCCTAATATATCCCATGTTTACTACATACCTTGATTACATCATTTTCTCTTGTGCTCAATTTAATCTCATCCTGCTTTGTTCTTCATGGTCCTAAGAGCAACAGGCTACACTATAGAAATACCATATAGATAAGGTGTGTAATACGGAGTCAAGATGGAGGACAGATAACACACACCTTCTGTTCCGGAGCAATAAGAAGCCTCGATTAGGGGTTTAAAAAAGCCAATTGAATAAATAGAAACAGAGATAATTTAGTTTGAGAGATAGAGAATGAAACTAGGTGTGCACTGAAATCAAGGATTAGGCTTCAGAGGAGCTACACAGTGGCCAGCAGCAGGACTCCGCCATTTTGCCATCACACAGACAGAGGATAGAATCCCAGAGACTTGGAGGGGATTTGGCGCACACGCACCCACGGCCCAGACCCAATATGGAGTGCAACCTTGGCAGCACACTCTCACCACGCCTGAGGGACACAGACTGCAGATCCTAGGTGAGTCACCGTGAGGGGGCCCACAAACGCCCTCCATAGTGGCCGCGTAGCAAACGGGGAAGCTGGTGCCAGCGATCCGCCTCTAGAGCTAAGACGCGGCTCCCCTCCCTTCTGTTGCGGCGGGTCAGGCCTACAGTCGCGAATTCCACAGAAAATTGAGCACACATATGCCCGCATCCCAGACACATCAGAGGTGAGCCCAAATCACCCCACTGTGCTGCGGAGAGGTCGGGGGCTTGTGGAGGCGCTCCTTTTCGGCGGAAACTGGCGGAGCAGTTCACTGCCAGCGGTGAAGTTCCGAGCGCGACTACAGCACAGGACAAGATGGCAGGATAGAATCCTGGAGACTCGGAGGGGACTTTGCCCACACACCCAGGGGAGCCGGACCCAACATAAAATGCAACCTTGACATCACACTGTCACCCTGCCCGCGGGACACAAACTGCAAGTTTTCTGGTGAGTCAGCACAGAATCGCACCCTCCCTCCTGTTGTGGCGGTGGGAAACCAGTGCCAGCAGTACACATCCAGAGCTGAAACGCGGCTCCCTCTCTCCTGTTGTGGCGGGACAGTCATGCAGACGCAATCTCCACAAACATACGGGCACACGTATGCCTGGACCCCAGACACACCAGAGGGGATACTAAGTCATCCCACCACACTGTGGAGAAAGGTGAGGTCTGCGGAGGAGGCTGAGCACCACGCGGACAGAGTGCTCCTTTCTGGCAGAGTCTTGCGGGACAATTAGACACAATAAGAACAGTTTCTAGCGCAATTGCTGTGCATGCCAGACCTACTACAGACTCTCTCTGGGGGGGTTGAACATCATCCCACCCACAAGAGGATTTGGTTCTCCCAAGTGGTCTCCCAAGTGAGCAGAAAGCTGTGCTGCGCCCCCAGCCCATATTTTTTACTTTTTGAGACAGGGGCTTGCTGGGTTGCACAGACTGCCTCTGATTCGGGCTTGTGGTCCTCCTGTCTCCGCCCCCCAAGCCGCTAGGCTTGCAGGCGTGCACCACCGCACCTGAATAGAAGTATTTAATAAGTGTGTGTGAGCGTGTATGCATGGTTTTGTTTTGTTTTTGTTTTGATTTTTTTTGTTTGTTTATTTCATGGGGTTTTTGTTTTGTTTTGTTTTGGTATGGTTTTTTTGTTGTTTTTTTGATTTTGTTGTTTTGTATGGGGGTATGAAACCAGGGTCTTGCGCCTATTCACTTTGTAGGTGCTGGACCGCCACGCTGCACCCCCAGCCCATATTTTTACTTTTTGACACAGGGTCTCTCTGGGTTTCGCAGGCTGCCTGTGATCTTGGGCTTGCGAGCCTCCTGCCTTCGCCCCTAAGCTGCTGAGAATGCAGGTGTATACCTCCGCACCTGACTATAAGCGATTTTATACGTGGGTGGGAACGTGTATGCGTGTTTTTTTTTATTATTTTTATTTGTTTCCTTCCTTGTTTTACTCTCTTCCCTCTCTCTATTCTCCTTCTCTTTTTCTTATGCTATATATGCATCCTCGTATTAATTACTTTACCATCAGAGCCCACACATGTCTGTCAGTTTGCCGTGGGGGCTTGCGTGTTGTGATGAGGCTGAGAGCTCTGCCACTGTAACCTTAGACATGAGCAAGGTCACCCAAGTTGGACAGGTTTTCAGCTGAGCTTCCTGACTAAGACAGACTAGGGAGTAGGACCTGGCGAGCCACTCCCGAAACAACTAGCCATTGAAAACCCTATGGATAGCAAAGAAACACTGTCAGATATAGTGCCTGAAAATGAGGCCCCCAGGTTGGAAAGCACTCAAAAGACTACTGGGGAAGAGTTGCCTCCTCCAAGTAGAGTATACCGTGATGAGGGAAATGAAGTAAAACCCCAGGGTGCTCAACGTGATGATGTGACACGACTCAAAATGAGGAGAAACAACTGTAAACATCCATTAATAATTGGAACATGGAATGTACGTAGTATGAATCTAGGCAAGTTAGAAATTGTTAAAAGAGAAATGGATCGCATAAACATTGACATTCTAGGCATCAGTGAGCTAAAATGGACCAGCATAGGC
>VMDO01032000.1:0-19469 GCA_007922755.1 Pedetes capensis
ACATGTAGTCAGGAGAGAACAATCCCTGGAGAAGGACATCATGTTTGGAAGAGTGGCAGGTCAACGGAAAAGAGGAAAACCCTCCACCAGGTGGATTGACACAGTGTCTGCAACAATGGGCTTAAACATAAATAAGATGGTTTGCCTGGCACAGAATCGGCAAGTGTTTCGATCTGCTGTACATAGGGTCGCTATGAGTTGGACTCGACTTTACAGCACCTAACAACAACAACAGCAGTAGTCCTGGGAAGAGTTTTGGGGACCTGGATGAGGGTGATGGCAACACAATTGGATTAATAAACTCATTCAAGTTATTTATTGGAAGTAGGTGCTTTAAAAATGTTAGTTTGCCTTCTCATTCCCTTAATCATTCATTAAAATAGAACATTAAAAATAAGAAAATTCCATAGTATGACTCAGGCCCTTAACATTCCACAAATAATCCAAATGACATGAAGTCTTAGTGGCAGTGTTATTAATTCCTTTACTCATGTAGTGAAAGAATTCAAGAAAATCTAAATAAATGGAGAGATATTCCATGTTCATGGACAGAAGGTCTTCAGTATTGTTAAGATATTAATTCTTCCCAACTTGATCTATAGATGCAATGCAATATCAATCAAAAAAATTAGCAAGTTATTTTATGGACATTGAGAAACTGATTCTAACGTTTATATAGAAATGCAAAAAGACACAGGTGAACCAATATGATACAGTAGGAAGAGAATAAAGTTGGAAGACTGGCACTACACAACTTCAATACTTAATATAAAGCTACAGTAATCAAAACAGTATAGTAATCCAGGTGCATGCCTATAATCCCGGCAATTTGAGAGGCGGAGGTAGGAGTATCTCAAGTCCAAATTCAGAGGCAGCTTATGAAATTTAGCAAGAGTGTCTCAAAATAAAAAGTAAAAAGGGGGTTGGGTGTACATCTCAGTGGTGGAGCACCCTGGGTTCAATCCCCCAGTGCTGAAAAAGCAAATAAACAAAGAAACAAACCAGTATCATATCGGCAAAAGTAGATAATACTTCAATGGAACAGAAGAAAGGGCTGTGGAGGTGGCTCAGTGGTAGAGTGCTTGTCTGGGATGCAAAAGGCACTGGGTTCAATTCCTAGCACCACAAAATAAAGAAATAAATGAAACTACCCCAGGAGGCTATTGAAAACAGAAATAAAGGCATTATGATTCAGAAGACATGAACGGAGAGAATAGCAATACTTTGGGCTGGTGTTATAGCTCAGGGGTAGACTGTTCATCCACCATGCACAAGGCCCTGGGTTCAATTCACAGCACAGAAAAAAAAAGAAAAAACCCTGAAATAGACCCACACAAATACAACAATCTTTGACAAAGGAACAAAGGTAATTCAATGGTAAAAGATAGCTCTTTCAACAAATGGTGCTAGAATAACTGAATATCCACATGTAAAAAGACAATCAATACACAGACATTTATTCATACAGCAAATATTTATTGATTTCTACCAAGCATCAGATACCAAGTTGGTGGTGATGGTTATGATGGGAAAAAAAATATGGCTACAATTAAAGCTCTAGTATTAAAATGCAGTGTAGTTGTGGTTGGAACAGTTGTGGAACCCTGGGGTGGGTGTGTTCAGGCCACAAGGCTTAGACTGTAAAAACAAATTAACTTCAACTAATTGAAACTTCTTGCTAATCTAGATTTTTCATTGATTGTGAAAATATCAATATATTGGTAAGTCTCCAAATAGCCTATTGTCATCATCATAATCAATAACTTAAGTAACTTAAGTGCTTCCAGTATGACACCAGCTGGTTTATGGCATTGGTAACTCAGCAAGGAAGGGGTGACAAAGAGATGACAAAAAGCACATTACAGATGGGCATTAAAAGACCCAGAGATCAAGGAATCTGACCTGAATTAAAATAGCAGATGCAGAATGGGGGTGGTTACTTTGGAAGCACACTGTAAATACCTCAGCCTTCCTGACATGGCTGATATTAATAGTCTCGCATTTTGACCCCTTTCTGTTTTATTTGGATGTTCTGACTCATCTGAGTGTTTAGCTCCAGATATGAAGTGGGCCAAAGGGAAAGGAGCCCACAAAATCAGATTTATAGGAACAGAAGATGGGATTCAAATCCTGCTGCCTGGCTTGTAATGGAAAGTAAAATGGGAGCGCTCAATGGACAATTGATTGTTGCTCCTAATTTATTCTTTTACCCCCATGGGGGTAGAGTTTTAGCTGGGCAGAAGTTGACTCATCTAGTGCCTGCATTTCTTAGACTCCTTGTAGTTAAGAGTGACCATGGGGCCAAGTTCTAGCCAGAGAAATGTGACCAGAAGTGATGAGTACAGTTCCTGTGACACTTGCTTAAAAGGAGATCATTTGCCTTTTCTTTTCTTTGCCTCTTCCCATAGCCTGAACTACAGTCATGGTGGCAACCCAACTTTATGTACACAAGGATCATACCCTAAAAGGCTCCCAGACGGTGGTCCCAGTGGTCTATGTGTTAAAGTCTTGGTCCCCAGCCCACGGAGCTATTAGGAGGTGATTGAACCTTTAAGATGAGAGGACCAGTGGGAGGTCTTTAGGTCATGGAGTGTGTGCTTTTGAAGGGAATTGTGGGGCCCTGGTTTCTTCCTTTTTCTTTTTCACTTGATTGTCTCAGGTTTTGTTATAGTAACACAGCTGATTAAAACACATCTTGCTGGTTATGACAGCATACACACCTGCAATCCCAGGAATTAGAGAGGCTGAGGCAGGAGAATTGCAAGTTGGAGGCAGAGGCAGCAACTTAGCGAGACCTCTCAAAATAAAAAGTAAAACATGGGCTGGAGGTGTAGCTCAGTGGTAGAGCACTTGCGAAGCACGTGAAAGGCTCTGGGTTCAACTCTTATTGTTGTTGTTGGGTACCACTGAGTCGAGTCCGACTCATAGTGATCCTATGTACAACAGTGGAAACACTCCCTGACAACTGTGCCATGCCCGGCACTATTGTCGGTGCTTCTCTCCTATTTATAGAATTTTTGATGGCTAATTTTTTCTGTGGGGAAACAGGGACCTCATTGCTGATGTCAGGTGGATATTAGAAAGATATCTATCTATGTTTTATCAGCTATGCAAAGGTATTTGACTGCGTGTATCCTTACAAATTATGGATAACACTTTGGAAAATGGGAATACCAGAGCACCTAATTGTATTCATGAGGAATATGTACGTGAACCAGGAGGCAGTTGTTCGACTAGAACAAGGAAACACTGCCTGGTTTAAAGTTGAGAAAAGGTGTGCTTTGGGGCTGTATACTTTCACCATGTCTTCAATTTATATGCTGAGCAAATAATCTGAGAAGCTGGACTTTATGAGGAAGAATGTATCATCAGGATTGGAGGAAGACTCACAACCTGCATTATGCAGATGACACAACTCTGCTTGCTGAAAGTGAAGAGGATTTGAAACACTGATGAAGATCAAAGAACATAGCCTTCAGTATGGATTGCGACTCAACATCAACAAAACAAAAATCCTTACAACTCGGTCAGTACGCAACTTCACAATAAATGGAGAAAAGATTGAGGTTGTCCAAGATTTTGCTTTGCTTGATTCTACAATCAACACTCATGGAAGCAGCAGTCAAGAAATCAAAAGACGCGTTGCTTTGGGGAAAGCTATGGCAAAAGATCTCTCTAGAGTATTGAAAAGTAAAGATGTCACATTGAAGATGAAGGTGCACCTGACTCATGCCATGGTATTTTCAGTCGCATCATACAGTTGTGAAAGCTGGACATTGAACAAAGGAGACAGGAGAAGAATTGATGCTTTTGAATTATGGTGCTGGAGATGATTATTGAGTATTGCATGGACTGCCAAAAGAATCAACAGATCTGTCCTAAAAGTACAACCAGAGTGCTCCTTGGAAGCAAGGATGGCTAGACTGCATCTTACATAGTTTGGACATGTAGTCAGGAGGGACCAATCCCTAGAGAAGGACACAGCATCTGCAACCATGCGCTTAAACATAAATAAGATCATGTGCTTGGCACAGAATCAAGGAGTGCTTTGTTCCACTGTACATAGGGTCATTATGAGTTGGACTCGACGGCACCTAACAACAACAACAATTGTTTTGGAGTGGGCTGCTGGATGCTTCTCTCAAGTCTGCAGCACCTGATATTCCCAGGCATATTCCCAGTCAGTCTCCCATCCAAGTACTAACCAGGACCAACTTTGCTTAGCTTCTGAGATCTGACAACTGCTAAGTACATTAAACAAACAAACAAATCTCTTGATTGCTGTAGTAAGTTGAATTGTGGGCTAGGTTTGCAGTGATGCAGCTGTATCAGAAACCAAAAGAAGACTCTTTTTGGTCTCTGTTTTATCAAATCCTTTTCTTTTGCTCTTTAATTCATCCATATCTGGCAAGTCCAGTCCAATGCTGGGAGATCACATCCAGGCACTGAGCTCAAAGCCAGAAGGAAACACTGATGTGCTGGTGGCTAGAAAGGTGCTAAAGGAGGGACTTGAAAGCAGGTGCTACTGTCTGGAAGCAGGCAGGGTATGGGGTCTGAGGGCCCCCATCAGTAAACCTCCTTCATGGTGTTGGGCTGGCTCTGAGAGCTGGAGGCAAGGGGACACGTGAAGGCCACGTGAAAGTCAGCTACAGTCATCTATAACCAGGTCCTTCCTTCACAGAAGGAATTTCTACCCTGGGTACCCTTCACTGGTGTGGGGAAGGCCATGATGGTTGTAGAATAAAAAAAAGAACTGAGAAGACAGAGAGACTGGTATGCTGAGGGAAGAGAGAGTCTGGTTATTAAATGTTGTTAGGCGCTGTCAAGTTGGGTCTGACTTACAGCAACTCTATGTACAACAGAATGAAATACTTCCTGACACTGTAGCCATACCTGACACCATGTCAGTGCTTCTCTGCTATTCATAGGGTTTTCAGTGGCTGATTGTTTTTTAGGAGTGGGCTGTCAGGTCCTTCTTCCAAGCCTGCAGCACCTGGTGTTCCCAGACTGTCTCCTACCCAAAGACTAACCAGGCCTGACCCTGCTTAGCTTCCTCAATCAGGCAGGATAGGATACCAGGGTGCTATGGCAGCAGATGGTCAGAAAATAGTGGCATTATAAATTGGTCTGGAACATTATACTTCAGTAAATCAGTCGTTCTTAAATAAGCTCTGGTGTTGGTCCTATCTGCTTCTCCAAGTGCTTCTGCACTTCCTCTTTGTAACTTCCACCTATGTCTTTGTTCTACAAACAGGGCAGAGGTATTTTCCACAGTAGAGCCATATGGATGGGAAATAAAGTTTACTAAAAACCAAGCAGGGAAGTAGTAAAGTGCGTGTGCCTTTCTTTCTTTCCTTTCTTTCTTTCTTTCTTTCTTTCTTTCTTCCTTTCTTTCTCTTTTCTTTCTTCTTTCTTTTCCTCCCTCCTTCCCTCCTTCCTTCCTTCCTTTCTTTTTCTTTCTTCTCTTCCTTCCTTCCTTCCCTCCTTTGCTTTTTATGTTAAGAGCATTCCTTTCATAAATAAAACTAAGCTTAATAAATTCCTTAATCTGTATAAATAAAGCTATCATATGAATAAAAACTGAAAGGTGAAATGAGCATTCAGTGTGCAGTTCAGCTTTTTCTCCACATAATGTTATACAGTCTTGTATACACCAGGACAGGATGTAACATGATGAAAAAAAGAACAGCATTTATGCATTCCACATTCCATCAGAATCAGAAATGTAGTAAGTAGACTAAGCTGTTTTTTTTTTTTTTTGGTTTTGTTTTGTTTTTTTACTTTTTGAGATAGGGTCTCACTAAATTATGCAGACTGCCTCAGGTCTTGAACTTGAGATCCTTTTGCCTCTGCCTCTCGAGTCACTGGGATTACAGGCGTGTGCCACCATGCCCGGCGCCCTCTCCTCCTTATCCCTTTCTTCTGCCCAAATAATCTTTCTTCTACTTTTATGTCTTTTTAAGAAATCTATATTCTACATATGAGAGAAAACATGATACTTGTCTTTCTGAGTCACTTAACATGATGATCTCCAGTTCCATCCATTTTTCTGAAAATGACATGATTTCATTCTTTTTTATACCTGAATAATACTTCATTGTGTATAGATACCACTTTTTCTTTATCTATTTATCCAGTGATGGGCACCTAGGCTGATTCCATAACTTGGGTATTGTAATTAGTGCCCCAATAAACATGGATACATAGGTACCTCTATTGTATACAGACCTTGATTCCTTCAGATATAGTCCCAGGAATTGTATTGCTGGAACACATGGATCAGTTTGGAGGGGCCTCAAGAAAACTAAAAATAGCACATACCTTTCTGAACTCTTATAATCACAGTAATAGGGGTGCTAGGACTGGGCGTGGTCAGCTGGGACCAAAAGCAGAAAGGGCTCTACGTCTGTCCCACTCCTCAGGGCTCGGCCATTGGGAGCTTCCTGGTGGAGGAAGAGACCTTATCACAAAGCCTCAGCAGCCGCTATTGGCCTATCCTTCCTGTGGGCTGATTCAGACCTGCTGAGCTAGCTCTCGGCTAAACTACTAAGAAAAGGTAGAAAATACACATTTAAGGCCTTCTGGATTTGCTCTCTTTGGTTATGCCCAGGTTCCTGGTCCCACAACTAGTCCAGGATCCTCTAAACAAGAAAGAAAGGCATTTTCTGATCTGGCATCAAAGATCCACTCATGCCCCTCATTGTTCAACTTAATGCCTTATTGTCTTGGATATTTTGATGTTGTCAGTCCCAGTATCTCTCTTTTGCCACTTGGTTCTTCACATCAACAGGAATCTACAGATTAAGTATGTAAGCTATACTGAACTTATATTGACCTCTGGAGACATCACATGTTGTTGTTGTTACGTACTGTTGAGTCTGTGTCTGATTCATAGTGACCCTACATACAATAAGTGAAATACTATTATTAGTGCTTCTCTGTTATTCATAGGGTTTTTAATGGCTGATTGTTTTTTGGGAGTGGATTGTCGTGTCCTTCTCCTGAAGACATTACATGCTCTGCCTTTATTTCTCTAGGTTCAAATTATGTTCAACATCTATTTATTAATCGTGCTGACAAAAGACGATTTGTATAAGAAGATATAATCAACACTCAAATGAACAGACATCAAAGACTTTATTTAACAAATTAATTAGCGAAGGGGCCAGTAAGATGTTATAAGTGGTTCTAACGAGGATTTGATTTACAAAGATTTATATCTCTACCAGACAAAAGGAATCATTTGCATAGCTCTGGACAAGAAAGATACTAATTAATATCAGTTTTCTACATGTTTATGTCTACCTTCACAGAGTTGTAAAATAGCCTAATTGAAGACAACCAGAGGGGGCTGAGGATGTAGCTCAGTGGTGGAATACATGCATGTGCAAGACCCTGGATTTGGTCACCAGAGAGGGGAAGGGAGAAAGGACAAGAATCAGATAATCCAGAAGATCTACTGGACAGGGCTCAGCTTTCTATTGAAAAAACACTCAGCAATTTCTTTTGCCCATTTCAAAGTCTGACATTTTTTCCTGATTAACATCCTTTCCCTGATGCCCATACATGATTTCAAAGACAGATTATTCTTGACCACAAACAAAAGGGCTGGTCTCCTCAGGTTTGGCTGATTACTACCATAGGTTCATCAAAGACTCTTATTCACCATGGAGGCCTCAGTTTACTTTGAACAACCTTGAGCCATACAGTATGGAACAATTCCAAATTAGTTTCTGTCTAGAAGTTATCATAAGGAATCTTAGACTGGACTTTTAAATTGTTGTTGTTAGGTACATCTTTTATTTGCTAACCTACTGAGACTAGGAAACCAAACCCAAGAAGCTCCACCAAATTTTACCTATAGTGCCTATATATTTGGGTGTATTCTTTTCTTCTTGAGACTTAAAAAATTATCACAAGGGCTTGCCTGGAAGCGGCTCTCCTTACTGCCTATAAATCTGGACCCTATAAACTGGACCTAGGCCAAGTTTCCAGGGAAGACTTTGTACACATTGACTCCATAAGTATAGCCAAATTTTGTTCCTTAAAATGGCTTGTCACCTCCAGTTAAATGAGCATTTGTTCTCAAATATGACATTCCAGGCAAGGCCTTCCTTGTATAATTGATTCTTCCAATTATCCTGGCACAAAGTTAGACAGATTCCTATTGAACCTATGCAAACAACTATATTGCCAAGAAACATAAAGAGATTGGATAAGTGTTCCTGGATTTGGAGAAGGAGAATTGTGTCAGTGGGAATCATATATCATTTAAAAATACCTGGAAACCATAACATACACCTAAAATCTCAGCTGCTTGAGAGGCTGAGGCAAGAGGATCATGAGTTTAAGGCCAGAGGCAGCCTGCACAATTTAGCAAGACCCTGTTGCAAAACAAAAATGAAAATGGGGCTGGGATACAGTTCAGTAGTAGAGTATTTGCCTAGCATGTGCAAGGCCCTAGATTCAATCCTCTAGTACTGAAAAAAAATAATTTTGGCTTGTTGTTGTTGTTAGGTATCTGACTCATAGTGACCCTATGTACAACAGGCGAAACACTATTGTCACTGCTTCTCTGCTATTCATAGGGTTTTCAATGGCTGACTGATTTTTGGGAGTGGGTTGCTGGGTCCTTCTCCCAAGCCTACAGTATGTGGTGTTCCCAGGCAGTCTCTCATCCAAGTACTAACCAGGCCCGACCCTGCAAAGCTTCTGAGATCTGATGGGATCAGACACCACAGTGCTATAGCTGCAGGTATTTTGGCTTACAAAGCAGAATTTACTACATTGGCAGAAGAAGAAAGAGGAAGAGTCACATATCTAGGAAATAAAACTTTAAGATGAATCAAAAGTATTCCAAATAATGATAAAATTCCCTTCACCAACTCATTCAGTCTTATGTAATTATTACTCTATTTTTTGTTGCTATAACAAAATGCAGACTAATGTGTAAAGAAAAGAGGTGAGGCTGAGAGTCCAAGATTGAGTGGCTTCATCATTAAAGTCTCTAGTGAGGGCCTTCTGGCTACATCACAATCTGACAGATGGGATCATGATGGAGTCCATGAAAGAACAGTCACATGACTGGACAGGATGTAAGGGCGATTCAGGGACAAGGTTTGCTCTTTTTATAAAAACTCACTGTCTTGGTAGCCAATAGAGTCCATTAATAGCTACATTAATCTTTGAAAGGTGACCTAATTGCCTTCCCCTAGGCAATTATCTCTTTTTTGTGGGGGAGGATGTTTTTGAGACAGGGTTTCACTAGGTAGCTCAGGCTGGCCTCAAACTTGTGATCCTCCTGCCTCAGCCTCCTGAGTGGTGAGATTGCAGGCATGTGCCACCAAGTCCAACATAGGTCCTACATCATAAATTTCCCACCACCTCAATGCTACCACACTGAGGACCAAGCTTCCAGCACATGAGCATTTGGGGACACACTGAAACCACATCCAAACCACAGCAGTAATTAATTCCTGTTCTGCTAGATCTCAGGAGAGCAATTTTGTGACACTATCTGCTTTTCAGCTTTAGAGTTCTGGGAATTCCGACTCAGCTCAGCTTTGAAGAGTCAACAGTTTGCAGTGCCTTTCTGCAGTCCCCTTCCACAAAGCTCTGATTCTGACCTTTGGTGAAGACAAAAACTCAGGCCCATAGCTTATACCAGTCTCTGAGCAAGCGTCAAAGAACAAGAAAAATCATCAGTAGACAGCACAAACTTATGGCAATAGTTCATTTGTTTCCAGTAGTTTTCAAAAATGAAAGGTCCAGTGAGGTTCATGATAAGAATAATGCAACTGACAAAGAAATTTAGTTCTTTTTGTGCAGAACAAAGATAAAAGAGCTTCTTTTCCACTTGCCCTCCCAATCTCAGCTGTATAGACCGCCCACCAGGTATGAACCCCTGAGGTTCCAGGGATTTGCTCCAGGGAGATGTGGGGGGCAGGGAGCTGTCCAAATCTATCTCTCAGGAAAGCAAATAGTAATGGCTGGAAGCTTAAAATAGCTCTGGGCAGGAGCTCATTCACATGGCATATGAAGTACTTCAGCACCTCCAGCCTTTTCCATTTTGGAAATTGCATTGGTTCGTTTTTACTTCCTTCTGTCCAGTGGACCAGTAAATGTAGAACTTTACCAACATATTTACATTTGATGATGAAATAATTTAGACCAGCCAAAATAATTGTTCCACAGGGACACAGGAATTCAACCTCAGTTCAGAAAATCCCTGACATCTGACGTAGGAGGATTTATAGGTTTAGTGGAAATTGCTTTCTCCTGCTTGCCAGATTACATACTGCCGGTTGATTTTTTTTTGAGTGAGTAAACATCCTTCTAATAATGAACAGACCAATAATGTCTTAAGAGAGAAAAAGAACATCCATTCCCTTTTTGCGGTTTCTTGAGAGAACTGTTTGGATTTGGGAATCCATGTTGGCTGTCCAGAATATGAAATTTGGCATCTTCCTTTTGTGGTGGGGATGGGTTTTGGCCACTGAAAGCAGAGTGTCCTGGACAGGAAGAGAAGCACACGAGATGTCTAAGAAAGGCAGGTGAGTGGACATTGCGGGGCAGAGGATTTCGGGAAGGAGGGTGTGCAAAGCAAGCTTATGTCATTGCTCTTGAAACTGAACATCATTTCCAGCTTATGTGTTTTGTGCAGATGACTTTTCCTCCTTTTTCCTTTGTTCTCCTTCCCTTTTAGGAAGTTAGAATTATGTTTTCATTTATAATGATGCTAGCCTCAGCAGTATTATTATCATATATTCTTAAATTCCTTACTAATTGTCCTGGGTGAAAGATTCTGGAAGAAACATATATACATATTTTTTTACAAAACTCAAAGGCAATTCTTTGATGTCTGCCTCCTAGGGTTAGAACAAACTTGTGAGTTCTCAAATCACCAGTGGGACCTTTAATCTGTGGGAACAATCAGTCCTATTATTTTTAATTATTTCTATAGGATATATGGGTCTCTTTTCAATCTTAAATAAATAAATCAGTAATCTTCAAGGTGTATGGCCAGAAGGATCATTAGATTGGTCCCTACCTGTAAACTGGGAGGTGGGAGGGAGGGAGGTGCCGACACGGTACGTGCCGCCCTGTCCGTACCAGTGGGCGCAGATGGAGCTTAGACAGGGAGCGACTCCCCACCGGCGCATCTGCACGCGGCCTCACCTGGGCAGCTCGGGTGGCTGATGTGCGTGTGTGCTGCGCACCTGCTAGTGCAGCATTAGTCAACAAATGGGGCACTAGAGAAAACCTGTTCCAATACTCTCTTTAGCGATGAGGAAATGGAGTCAACAAGGGCATCCTTGAGTTTTGGTCATCAGCCTTAGCTCCAAATCCAACTTCAGCTTTCCTTATATTTGGATGTAAATATGAAGAGTCAGAAATGTCAACTAATGCGAAAGGGAATGCAGCTTTTGAAAGTTCAGGGCAAGTAGAAGGGCTGTAGGCTCACTCCTGGGTGCCCTCCCTGTGGCATTGAGAGATCTCTGCACACATGAGCTCCCAGATGTCAGCTGTAGTTCGCCAGACTTGTTTCTAGATGTTTCTGCAATATTGCAAAACTAAGAGCTGGAATATCCTGTGGTTACAGAGAGCCCAGGGCACTGAGAAAGACCACTGTACCCAGTGAGTCACAAGTTGCTTGGGCAAACTGGAATTCATGGAGAAGTGCAGCAATAGAGGTTATTCTAACCAAATGTGCTCAGAGGAATTAAATGCAGCAACAGCAATAAACCCTGCTGGTTGTCATAAAAACTCAGTCTCTTTCTCAAGCCAGAGTTACAACGGAAACCTGTTTAGCAAATGTCAGTGATTAAACAGTTGCAGTGTGAAATAGACTTTAAAAAATTACTTTTAATTTAAAATTTATATATTATTTATATTTGCATATTATTAGCATATTAATACATTATATTATTATATATTATATATTTATGTTTATATATTGTTCATATATTATATATTACATTTTAAATATATTTACATATTATTTATATATATTAAAAGAGTACAGAATAATGTTACTATAGATATGTAACATGGAATGATACAATCAAGCAAATTAGCACATCACCTCAAATAATGGACATTTTTGTGGTGAGAACATTTGAAATGTCTTCTTTTAGTAATTTTGAAATGTAGGTACACGATTGTTAATTACAATCACCATTCTGTGCAATACATTTCAACAAACTTCTTCCTCCTGTTTGAGATTTTGTACTCTTTGACCAGCATCTCCCCCATGACACCCAGCCTCTGATAACCATCATGCTACTCTCTGCTTCTATAGTGCAATTATTTTAGATTCCGCATATAAGTAAGATTTGTGATATTTAGACCGGTCTACTTCTGGACATTAAAGAAATTGGTCCTACATCCTGTAGAGATCTCTTTTAGGTATTTAAAAGCAGCTAGGTAAGTGAAATTTGGTCAGAGTTTGGGGCCAGGTGGGAGACTGAGAGTAATTAATGTTAGCTATTTGTCTTTTGATGTCTAGCTTATTAAACTTAGCATAATGTCCTATAGGTTCATCCACTTTGTCACAATTGACAAGATTTCCTTTTCTTTGTAAAGGCTGAACACTTTTCTGTTGTAGATGTAGACCACATTCTCTTTATTCACCCACTGATGGACACCTAGGTTGGTGCCTGGCTATTGTGAATAGAGCTGCAGTGAGCCTGAGAATGCAGCACCTTCCTGGCTGAATTTGTTCTTAATGGTTTCTTTGGTAGCTATTGCAAATGAGATTGTTTTGTTGGTGTCTTTTTTGGACAGTGTATAGAAGTACTCCTCAATATTGTGTATTTATTTGTATCCTTTAACGTTACTGATTCATTTATTAATTTCAAGGTAGAGTCTCGAGTTTTTTTATATTTAAGATCATGTTATCAGCAAACAACAACAATTTTACTTCTTTTACTGTTTGTCTGCCTTTTATTTCTTTCTCTTGCCTAATTTCTCTGGCAAGGACTTGTCGTACTATAGTGGCACTGCAGGAATAGTCAGAGTGTTCATCCTTGTATTATTCCTAGACAATGGAATAGGCTTTATTTGAAAAATTACATTTCAAAGCTTCATCTCTTATTATGAAAGACACATGTGGTGATTATTTAAAAATTTAAAAACATAGGAAAAATTAAAAACACAAAAGTCACCCATAATCCCCAACCCCAGAAGCAACCTAGTTAACATTTTTGCGTATTTTCTCCTGATCTTTAACTCCAAGATCAAATATTAACTAGTTTGGTATTATTCTGTACATATAGGTTTGTAAATTTATTACACTTAATATGATTTTGTCTATATGTTTACTTATTTTAAGTCTATAGAATTATCATTTGATTGGTTGCATAATAATATATAATATGCACAATGTACAATGTACTACCATTTAAGTATTTTCCTTTATTTATGGACATTAAGTTACTTCTTTATTATTATAAATATTTAATATATGTATGTATATATGTGCATATATATGTATATCTTTGTATGTAAGAAAAAATTATCTATATACATGATTATTTAACTAGGATGGACTCCTAGAAGTGTCCTGGATCAACTGACATGAGACTATTTAAAGCTCTAGGAATATTTGCCTAAATTTCTTACCAAAATGGAAAGTAGACCTATTTTGTGCCCCACTGGTCAGGTTAAATTTCATTTTTATGTAACCTACCTTTAAAGAGCTCATTTAGTTTCATCCAGATTCTAAGCCCATAAACTGCTGGTAATTTTTGTATCTAGCCTTCTTTTCACTGTTCATGGTAATAAAATAGGAAGCAAGGTAAACACAGGCACATATGGGGCGAAGCAGGTGAGGCACCTAGGGTACAAGATTTCAGGATGTGTTTATATGATCCTGAGAGTGACTACCTCTTTAAATTTTGCTCTTTAGACATCTCACTTGCCTTATCCTAGTCTCTGCCCTGGTAGGTAATTTATATCTTCACCTGGAGGCATATCCAGGTAGAACCCACTTTCACGAATCCTATAGGGGAAAGATCAGAAGGCCAAGGCATTGGGTAAGGTTTCTAGAATGAATCAATACTGTGTCTCTTCCCTGGAAGAATGGAAACATGACCTGTCTATTCTATAACCCCTGGACAAACACCAACTCAGGTGCTGGGGTGGAAAACTTATCCTTCTAGAAGCCAGAAGAACCATTATCATATGTTCTTTGTCATGCCAAAGAATTCACATTTACTGTCAAGGGGAAGAGGATCTGAATGGTTTCAGCAGATTTCCATTTCAGAGGGAGTGTGCTTGCTTGCAATTTGGCAATATGGTGGATGTATGGGAAGGGACAAGAAAGGAGACAGAAAGTAATCCAGGGTCTATGCCTGAGACCAGGTGAGAGATAGCGAAAAGCAGAGACAGGAACATAATAGCAGAATGAACAGAGACAGGGGAGATGGAGCTGAAAGCTTTTTAGGAGCAAGAATTGCCAGAATGTGATTGGCTTCAATGATAAGCAGCAGTTTCTAGTGAATGTCTAGCAGGCATTTTGGTTGTATGAGTGTGTGGATGGTGGTGCCAGGAGGCAGGAAAGCAGGAGGAGGAGCAGGTGTGAGGAATAAAGATGACAAATGAGTTGTAGATTTAAAGGGAGTCCTCATAGGCAGTGGTGGATGAGATACCCAGACACAGTTTTTGTTGTTAGGTGCCATTGAGTTGGGTCTGACTCATAGCTACCCTATGTACAATAGAATGAAGCACTCCCCAGCATTGTGCCATGCCCAGCACTATGTCAGTGCTTCTCTGCTATTCATAGGGGTTTTCAATGGCTCATTGTTTCAGGAGTGGGCTGCCAGGTCCTTCACCCAAGCCTATAGCACCTGGTATTCCCAAGTGGTCTCCCATCCAAGGACGAACCATCCCCCATCCTGCCACCCTGCTTAGTTTCCAAGATCTGAAGGGATTGGATGCCACAGTGGTATGGCTGTAGACTTTACCCAGGCACAGCATGAGGCATGAAATAAGAGCAGGCTCAAGGACAGGCCTTGGGGAAGAGCAACATTTAAGAAGTTAGAAGGGGTGGGCATGGTGGTACACACCTGCCATACCAGCACTTGGAGGCTCAGGCAAGAGGATTGTCACAAGTTTGAGGCCAGCCTGGGCTACCTGGTGAGTTCCAGGGAAGCCTGGGCTATATATCAAGACCCTATCTCAAAACAGACAAACAAACAAACTCAAAAAGAAATTAATGAAAGAAGACTCAGTGATGGGAAAGGGAAACAAGTGACCACAGAAATGGCGTAGGGCTGGAAAGAGAAGCATCAAGGATTCTAAGAGAACTGTTTATTTGACGGTTATCAAGGTTTGTCACAGCGTAGTTACCACAATAGGCACTTCACCAATAATAGAATCAGACGTAGGCTGGGCCCTTGAGCAGTGTGCAGACAGGAGGCATCTCGGTGCTCATCGAGGGTTTCCAGAAGGAGAGAGAGTGGTCAATAGGGTCAGATCGCACCAGGTCAAAACCAGTAGAGGACTGAGAAGTGAGCTCTAAGACACAGGCCAGAGCAGCCCAGCACCATTCATGGCCTCACCAGGAGACTAGTGTCAGTGGGTCGAAGCGAGGAGGGGAGACAATGAAATGAATATAAATAACTCTTATAAGAAGCTTGACTGTGAATGGAAAGTCTCACAGTGGATGAAGGTGATGGGGAGGTGAGTAAGAGTTTTGGACTTAGAGAGACCCCAGTGGGTCCAATGATGAAGGGTAGAAGCCACAGGGAGGCAATAATGATGCATCAGAGGTTGCTGTGACTAATGAAAGCTGGTGGGTTAGGGACTGGGCTTCTCTGGTCACACTAAACACCTTGAACTTTGATTTTCTCTTCAGTTAACAGCATTCTCTCTTCCACTCGTCCCTTTGTTCTCCAGAAGGCTGGCTTGCACTGTTGAGTCCCTACTCTGAGCTTCTGGGTCCTTGTCTCTCTGCCTGACTCTGACTCTGCTCTGCCCCCATCCTCAGGGATCCCTGAGGCCTCAGCACATGCAGCCCCCATGCTCACAGCACCTTTTTCCTTCTGACTAAAAGCCTTATTTCTTTTCTTCCTCCAGTGTTTATTTAACAGAGAAGTCACCTCCTCCAAGAATCTTCCTCTGCTGTCCCCTTCCCCTGCCTTTTAAGTCTTAGGTGATTGACTTCTAAGCTTCCCTAGTCCTGGACGATGCCCCTCCAGGAGGCTCATTAGGCAGCCCTGTCATTTTTACCTTATCTGTTTTTGCCACTAGACTGTGAACACCTGGAAGGCTCAATCCATACCATTTAGCTTTGCCTCCCCAGGTTCAAGTACAATGTCTGATACACCATATAGGCTCAAGAAATACTGGGTGTAAATAAACGAGTGAATCTTGACCTTGCTATTCCTATACTTCACTCATCCATTCATTTAACAAATATGTGTTGAAGACACTGCCCAGACACTGAGTCTGTGGCCTGGGAGCAATGGTGACAACACTGACCTGCTCCTTCCCTCAAGGTCTAGTGGGGGAAGACAAATGTTAATCAGATAATTTTTGAAGACTGTCAGACTTTCAAGAATGTTAGAAATGCTCTCATTTTAAAGATGGGAATGTCAAGATACCAAAGGTACAAAAACTCTTGCCACAGTCCCTTAACACACCCTCGGCCCCCACTTCTCTACTTCCTGTGGTCTCCTCTCACCATCATAAAACGAAAACAGAAAGTTATATTGATAGATATAAAACTCGAGTTGAACCATGAGAAAACGGTTTTGTAAGTCAAAAAAAGCCAAATACCAAGCTATTTCATATGATTTAAATTCAATTTTTCTTGCTTAATCTTAAAGCCAATTCTTAAAAGTTAGTACTCTTCTCTCATTTTATAGGAAACTGAGGCACCTAAAAATCAAGTAACCTGCCAAAGTTAACAGCTAGTTTGTGGCCACCCTGGAAGTCAAACTGGAGTCTGACTAATGGCAAATCTGTGCTCTTTCCAATGCCATGAGCAAACAAGTATAATTCAAAGTGAGTGATTGGAATTCTGACAATGACGGGGTCAGGAGCACATGGCAAGTCATTACTCACCTGTGTGGGACCACATACACTTTCCATTCCCCAGGAGAGAAGGTGATAGGTAGAGCCAAGGAGAGAAGTTCAGTCAGCAAATTTGCCTCCGCAGTAACAGCATTGCAGCCTCCCCCTCTTTAATAAAAACTCTCTTTCTTCTTATTATTTTATTTTATTATACTATTATTGGGTGTGGTTTTTTTTGTTTTTTTTTTTTGTTTTTTTTTGGTGGTGCTGGGAGTGATCCCAAGGCCTTGCATGTGCTATGCAAATGCTCTAACACTGAGCCATCGCCTCAGCTCCTTGTTTTTTTCCTTAGTAGCTGTGAGAATTTCACTCAAAAGGCATTTAATGAGGATCTAAAATGTTCAAGGGCACATGAGCCCGTAGGGAATAAGATTTAATCACTAACCAAGGTTGCTTATAAAGGGGGTGCTGTTGGTATTAACGCCAAATAGATATCTACAAGTTAGAAAGTTGTCCTTTCCGTGAAAGTAGAAAGGGGATGACTAGGTAAGCAGAACAAAGGAGGGAGAGGCAGAGAGGATACCTGGGAGGGGGAATATGATCAAAGTGTTACATGCATCTATGACAATGAAACAAGGAAACCCATTATTTTGCATAATTGTTGTTGTTGTTGTTGTGTGCCGTCGGATAGCAACCCTCATAGGGCTTCCAATGGCTGATTGTTTTGGGATTGCCTTGGGAGTGGATTGCCAGGTCCTTCTCCCATTTTTGTGGTGCTGGGAATTGAACTCTGGTCCTCAGAAACTGCAGAGCAGGTGCTCTACCAACTGAGCTAAATTCCAACCCAATTTTGCATAATTAATATACACTAATCAAGAAAGTAGTCCCTTCTATAATAAATGGGAAAAATACAAACTGAGAAGTATGTCAAAGAAAATAGGTGGAAAAAATTCAGAGCTTTAAGTTTTAAAAAAGTAACCCAGTGCTTCAAGAGGGAAGGAATGCAGAATTTATATTCAGACACATGTACAAGAAAGAAAGGGATGGTCTAGAATGAGATTTTACCCAGGAAATAAGCAAAACAAAATACTCTTGATGTGTCCTTTTCACTCCCTAGAAGGGTAATCGCTGGCCAGGGCTATGTATTAAGGACCTATAAGGTTGATGGGAAGAGAAGTCAGTGATAGCGGTAGACATACAGCTCAACTGGATGACCCAAAGATAGAACAGAGCTGGTAGGTCAAAGCTGGGTTAGTCTTGCCCACATATGCAGCCCTGCTATGCTTTGGCTCCAAAACAACTCAGCTTTCCCTTCAATGTGTAGACCCTGATGTTAAAAAATGGTCAGAAATCTCCAGAGAAACAAACCCATAGCATGTATATGTACCTATCCATACACATCCATCTATCATTTCCCCTACGTGTCTGTCAGCGTATCGTGCTGTGGGGGCTTGCATGTTGCTGTGATGCTGAAGGCTATGCCACTGGTATTTTAGATACGAGAAGGGCCACTCATGATGGATAGGCTTCAGCTGAGCTTCCAGACTAACACAGACTAGGGAGAAGGACCCAGCAGCCCACTCCCAAAATAATTAGCCATTGAAAACCCAATGAGTGGCAGAGAAGCACTGTCAAATATAGTGCCAGAAAATGAGCCCCCAAATTGGAAGGCATTCAAGAAATGACTAGCTTCCTGTTAATAATCTGTCACCTCACTTACTTCCAAAAAAAATCTTCACACAAATATCACTCAATATTTAAATCAAGGTAGAATTTGGGAATAACCCTATATCTAGGGCAGAACCAGTAAACAGGCACTTATAAATATTGGGGGGTTACTTAGTAATAAATTGAGGGGGTGTTAAAAACAAGGTAATATCTGGAAAAACAATATAACCTCAGAACATTTGACATTTGTCAGAATGATTTAAAAATAACTTCCCATAAAAATAAAATCAACGTAAGACTACTGCTATATATGAATGACAATGTAACAAGTAAGGTTAGTTTTCATATATCTTTAAGAAAAATAGAAAAGAGGGACAAACTTCTGAAATGAAAGCAGTGCTGGTTGTCATAGTATGGTACCAATATTGGATTCAATGCACATTTATTCTAATGCTTTGGTAATGGCTCTTAGGTTTGCAATAATTTGGTACGGAAAAAATCTCCTAATAATCTGCTCTTCAATTGAAAAGTTGAACCACTTCACACTGATTGTAATACTCATATAAGGAACTCCTACAGTTAAAACTTTCCTTCATTACATACATTTTTAAATCCAAAAGGTTTATTACTTGCAGGTTTATTTTCCTAAAAGTACTATGCATTTCAATGTATAATTCCCAAATTATTGCAGATTATGGTCTAATGTGCTAAAAATTTCAAAAGGCTTTTATGTATCATTATGTAAGTTCTATGACAGAATATTAAACCACATGATGGTCAAT
>VMDO01032001.1:0-19463 GCA_007922755.1 Pedetes capensis
AAACATTATTCATACAGGTTGCCCCTTACCCTCCCCTATGCTTCCCCCCTCCCCTCTTCTCATCTAAATTTCCCATCCAAGTCTTCTTTATCTTTTACTTAGTAGTATTTTTCTATATGTGAGCTCTCTTGAAAATAATCATTTTTTAGATTAAAAATTCTTTTTTGGAACTGGCTCAATACTATCTTTTAATACTTAATGAACAAGGATTCCCAAATACTGCTGAAAATATATAAGGATGAGAATTTTGTCTAATATTTAGCATGTCAGTAATAAAAATATATCCTTTTAAAATTCTCAGTGTTCTTATTTAAAGGAATTCCATTGCCATACTTATTTCTGTAGTTCTAGTCTTTCTACTGTGGCTATAGAAATAGGACAGTAAGGAATTCTGTATAAACTCAGAGAGGTTAAGATCTATATATGTCATAATAAATAATGTTCTACTAGTTCTTTATTAAATGCCACACTCCCAGTTACTTATAAAATGTCTATAATGTCTTTTGTCTGAATTTCTTACTCTTACTGTATTTTATGGTCTTGGTAGAGTAGGGCCACCATGGCAGTGAAATTAAACCCATGAAGGAAAGAGAAGTCAAAAAAATACAATGTGTCTAAGTGTGAATGGACTTTCCCTTGCTTTTGGTTACTGATTTTTCTAGCCAAGATATTTGAGTTGTGTTTTACAATGGTAAAAATATATGCAAATACTCTGTCATATAACATATCTGTAAATATTCTCTATTGCTTTGATGATGTAATTGACCTCTATGGATAAATCCCTATGCATTTGTAATTAATTGCCATTATGTTCCCTATAGTATTAAAGAGTGATTTTTATGGACTTTATTTTTGTAATAAGTTAGTCACTACAGACTTTCAGCTATTTAAGAATGTCTTGCCTATCTTTTTATTCTTTGTGTTGTCCACAGTAAGCAGTCAATATTTGCGAAACAGAAGTTACAGATTTCATAACTACTACATAATGTATCTATTTGACATAAATATATTTTCATATGTTAGAAGTGTTTTTAAAACTGTGTTTAAAACAAAACTCTATCTTTGTGTCACAAGGAGTTATGGAGTTTGTTTTTAAAGTCTATATTAATGAACCAAGCCTCTGTTTTATGTCACAGCTGGGCACTGAAATTCACTCCTTTAAGTTCCAGCACTGCTAATTCCCTGACCAGCTTCCTTAGGAAAGGTTATTCTTTTAAGTCTGGCACTGTGCTATAAACACACTCCTGTTTATTCCAGCTAATGAGAAACAGGCTGTCTGGAATTGTGTCTCTGAGGAAAATGCTGAGCAAATCTTTAGAAAATAAAGCTCTGCAGATTGATTGAAAAGATAGCATTTGGTAACACTTTGTAAACAAAACTATAATATCAAGCTCAAAAAAGTCATATTTAGATATAAAATTTGTTTGGTATATCAAGTTGGGCTTTAGAAAGAGTAAGTAAAGGTGTTGAGGTTTTCACACTTATTCAGCCTTCTCCCTCTTTCCCTTCCCCTGTGTTTTATTATTGCCTCTCCCAATTCCCGACCCTAATTTTGCTTTCCTGCTGGGAATCCTTTTCTGGTCTTGTTATCTTTCCTTGGGATCAGCCAAGCTGTCTCTTCCCTTTTCTCTTCTGTTATAAGGTGTCTAATAGTTTATAGCCTTTTAATCTTATGGTTCTTCCTGTAGACACTTCAAATAGCTTCTGCAGCTGGTTAGGTTCTTTAATTCAAAAAGCCACTAACTTTGGAAGCATAGTCTTTATTGTTGAAAAGTTTTCTAAGGCTATGCCTTACTAAGCATTGATTTTGTCCTTGGGGGAATACTTTTATTCAAAATTATATAAATTATTTCACTTATTCACTTAAACTGAAGGCCTAACAGGAAACAAGTGATAAGTCTTGTTCATTTTCTATGGTTTCTCATCAAGTTCTAAATGTCTTCAATTTCTCTTCTATACATTCTTCAACTCCTTGAAATGATATGAGCTATTTATTGGTCATTAACTCACTTGTAAATGGAAGTGGAACTCCTGTTTCAAGTATCTCACCTTATATTCTCTAAGAATACTATAAAATTGCCTCTATTGTCCATTTCTTTCCATCATTACCCACCACTGAATGTTTAAGTGCTTTCTTGATGCTATGGAAAGATCAGTATTATCAGTGACTCCTCATTGATCATATAACCCTCCTTGAGAAAACATTTATGAATCTTATTTTCCGATGGGAAACCTCATTCAACCATTAGGGTATTACTTCCAGTAAAAATAATGGAAGAGTTGATAGAAAATTTTCACTAATTTAAGAATTGTTTTCTCTTTGACAATTAAGAGGATATATGAATTCTGGAGCTATTACAAATGATGCGCAGGGTCACAAGTCTTAAAAAAGAACTGAGACGTAGAAAGTAACCTAGTCATTTCCCTAGAAGAATATTACTACTAATAACACTAACTTCTATGGCAATTTCACATCTTGATAATGCTGTTTCTTTCTGTAGCTTCCATTCTATCCATCTGTATTGCTCCCAATACAGTGTCAAAACAAAAACTTTTTTTTTTTTTACCTTATTCCACTTGCATTCCCCAATTGCATAAAAGTACAGGGGGAAATATCAATGGTATTTCAATGGAGGCTCTGAGAGGTAAAATAAAATATGGGATCAACTTTACTAGGTTGGTGACAGAAATCTAGTAATTTCAGCATTTGTGATCTACAAATGGCCAGTGGGACCAAATGTATGGGCTATGAACCTTCAGGGTTCTATAGAACTATTTCAATGAGGTTCGTATCTGCACATATCTTTCTACAAAAGGAATCAATATCATGATATTTCTATGAGTATGAAAAAGTACAAATTTATTTTCAAGTATTATTGGATTAAAAATTCATTTTGTGTGTGTCAGGGGGTGGGTGGGTGAGTGTGTTGTTTTTTAGGGACAGGGTGTCAGTGTATAGCCCAAACTAGGTTGAAACTCACCATATAGACCAGACTGATCTTGAACTCCTGTTGAACCTCCTGCCTCAATCTTGACAGTACAGGGATTTCAGCCACCATCTTCATCCACAGGATCTGGATTCCTTTTTAATACCAATAATAGATCTTTACATCAAAAAAATTTTGGGAATCACTCTACTAAATCATGATTGGGGTCCCTAAGCCACAAATAAAGCCAACTCCATGGCACATAACAACAGGAAGATATTCCTTTCAGATGTCAAGATACCATTAATACTCAAGTTTCTATGGTGTACACTGTAAGATGTTTTTTAGTGTTCCTCTTTTGATTTCTGGTTTCAGTATTCTTTTTAACTAGTGTACAACTTGATGGTTTTCATTATGACTTTTTTTAGCTAATGATATATTGAATGTCTATTGTGAACCTCACGTTATATATACCTTATGTACGTCTACTCATCTATTCTTGCATCAGCCACGTAAGATGGATAGTTTAGTTGTGTGTTATAGATGAAGAAACTGATGTTCAGAAATGTTAGGTGTACCAAGTTCATGAAGCTGATGAATTGCAATTTATGATTCATTATCAAACCTGAGAAATCACAATGCCCATATTCTTTCAAAAATAAATCATAACATTTATATACTTATGAGGCTCAGGTATTAAGTAAGTTAACTCATTGTCAAATACAAGATGTCATTTTTCTATTTAAAAATAACAAGTGTTCTTTAAATGGAGTTGTTTCTTTTATGTTCACTTTTGCATCTCCAGTACATAGCAAAATATCTGGCACATATTATGTTCCCAGTAAAGGCTTTTCAACTTCTTTCTTATGCTGTGCACTTTTCTTACATTTAGTTGATCAAATAATTCTCTCATTCCTGTCTCAAAAATGTTTTTCAAATTTTATTTCTCTTTATTCCATTGACACTGCATTTGTGTAAGTTCTTGTCATGGTCTGAATTGTGCCCCCTACACCCTGCCAATTTTTTATGTTGGAGCCTTTACCTCCAATGTAATTGATTTTTTAGAGAGAGCCTTTGAAGAGGTAATTTACATGTAAATAATTGAGAGTGTAGAATTTAATAGAGATCCAATAGAATATTATTTGTAATTATATAGATAGATGATACAGATAGATAGATAGATAGGTAGATAGATAGATAGATAGATACATACATACATATATACATACATACATACATACATACATACATACATACATACATAGAGTTGGGTGTGCAGGTCCATTATCCTAGGGTTTGGGAGGCTAAGGCAGGAGGATCATGAGTTGAAGGCCAGCCTAGGGTACATAGCAAGACCTTGTCTCAAAACAACACAATTTATGCAGACCTTGCTTTCTCTGCATTTACACATAATCATTTTCTGTAACATTCTTATAATCACAGTATTAGGTGTAGAGTTATAAGCCCAAAAGGGTGAGGCCCTAATCTGATATGACAGGTATCCTTATAAGAAGAATAAGAGACACCAGGGATGCACACATAGATAAAGGCCCACAGGAGGACATAGTGAGAAAAAACCATCTGCAAGCCCAGGAGAAACTAAACCCACTGACCTCTGATATTGGATTTCTAGCTTTTAAAACTATGAGATATGTTTTTGTTGTTTAAGTCACTCAGCCTGTTGTACAGATACTCCTCAAGTAAGAATGAAGTTACATCTAGATAATCTCATTATAAATTAAAATATCATAGGTCAAAGGTCCCTTTAATACACCTAACCTACTACAACACAGTGCACTGTAGAGTGTGTGTTGTTTACCCTACAATCACAAGGCTGGGAGCTATAGCTCACTGCCAAGTCCCAGGATCTTGAGAAGGCATCATATTGCATATCACTAGCCTAGGAGAGATCAAAATTCAAAATCTGAAATGTGATTTCTACTTCATTCATATCACTGACATCATTGTGAAGCCACAAGTTCACAAGCTGAATCATCATGAATTAGGGATCATCTGTATTTGTTATGACAAGGCTCCCAAGCTGAATACTTAGAATTTATCTTTTAGGAAACTGAAGTCATTCCTTAACTTTTCCATTCTCCTTTGATCTCATTTCAGTGAGGTCATTTTCCATTAAAAAGCAAGGCTGGCCTTATTGTCTGATTAGCAGATTTCAAACTTTTATTACTGTATCCATGAGGCGGCTGAGGGCATTCAGAAAAAGGTGGCTCTGGGAGATGGCCCCAGTCCTTTAGATGTTAAGATCAAGCTCTTCCTCTGTCTTTTATTACAGTATCTTTCATTGCTTCAGAAACTATATTTTAAAAAGCAGTTTTATATAATTCACTTTATACAAATTGTCTCATATGACTTGATCTTTAAAACAACTCTATTATAAGTATCACATAGAACCCTCCATTTCATGGCTGAAGAAATAGACTTAGAAGGTGAGTAAATTGCCCAACATCTGACAGGCAGTGAGTGGAAGAAAAAAGTCTAGAAATGCTATACACTTCAGGTTCAAAGCTGTCTCACATTTTAAAACAACACACCACATTATATTCATTTATTCTGCACACTGGAGTTGCAGCAAACATATATCTAATTTATTTGAATTAAATTGCAAGAGAAAGCCCAAGGTAGATATCGTTTAAATTAAACATAGACTATTGTGTCAGACATCTTAATCAATAAACATATACCTCAGGCAATGCAGTCAATGAAGCTTGAAAGAATAATTTGAGTTCAGTGAAGTTTTTGAACAAAAATGATTTATTTCAAGGAGTCCCAAGCATTGATAAAGAAATAAAAAATGTGTTGTTCAAGCTTAAGTTGATGGTAGAGAAACTACATAAATTATTTGAAGGATACAGAGACTCACCGATTAAGGAAAAAATATTATAGTCTAATAGGTATTGATCAAGTAGAGCTTATCCCTATTTTTGTAAATTTCCATTGGAAAATTAACAAATTGGAGTTCTGGTGTCTGTATCTACTTCTTTTCAGTGTGATTGTTTGTTTAGCTTGGATAGGTTTTCCAGTACCTAGTCACCTTTTTTTGAACCATAGTAACTCAAGTCATCAAGTTCTCAACCTGGAAATCCAACAACTAGATAGATACTGGTTCCATGTTAGATATCAGGACATAAATATCCCACACAGAATGCTAGAATTTCGCTAGCCACCTTCTCCACAATGAGCAAATAGAAATTTTCCAACTAATTTTTCTTCTTACTAATGTTCGAGTTGTCACTGGAAAATTGCTACTCATGAATGATGCTTATTTACTTTGATATTTAAGTTTTCACTATTTATTTTCTATTACATAAAGAATTGTTGTTGTTGTTGTTGTTGTTGTTAGGTGTCCTCTCTTTCTAACTTAGCATTCCATATATTCTTTGACCCTTCTAACTTGTTCTAATACTTAAAAGATACCATTTAAAAAGGAACACCAAAGAAATCATTATCCAGTCTACTCTGAAAATACTTTATGATATGTCCATCTCTACCCTTTCTCAACTATCCAATTATTAAGTGTCAATACTAACTTGAAAGGAAATGAAATGCTAGTAAGTTTGATCTGTTCTTTTCCTAATTTTTTCTCTTTACTTTTACAGTTAGCCAGAAAAAGAAAAGACAAATTGTCACTTTCTAATTTCTTCTACAGTGCTGGGGGTTTATCCCAGAGCCTTTGCACATGCTATGCAAGTGCTCCACCACTCAGTCAACCCCCCCAGGCCCTCTTTTTATTTTTGAGACAGAGTTTCACTAAGTTGTGGAGACTGCCTCTGACCTCGAACCTGCAATCTTCCTGCCTCAGCCTCTCATCTCACGGGGATTACAGGCATGCATCATGATGCCAGGCTATCTTTTCCCATGCTACAGTAGACACTCCATAGCCATCAGTACAGCATCCACAGATTCATCCAAGCCCAGATGGATTTTTTTAAATTGCATCAGTATAAAAAATGTACAGACTTTTTCTTGTCATTATTCTCTAAAAAGTACACCTTATATAGCATTTACATTTTATTAGGTAGTATAAGTAATCTAGAGACAATTTAAAATATATAGGAGTACATATGTAGTGTGACTGGTTCTGTGGGTTTGATGTAATTATGGTGCTCCCTTGTTGAAGGAGGCCAGAGACTCAAGAGGCCCTCAAGAGATCTGGTCTATTAGCATTCTCTCATGGAGAGAGGAGAGAGGGTCAGAGACACTTGTAAGACCCTTTTGAGACTGCTGACCCCACACACTTCTGACCACCATGTAAGGGAGAAACAGTTGACTGGGGTGGGACTCTTTAGTGGTGCAACTGTTCATGAGACTCACACCTTCATAAGGAATCCCAATAAACTCATGGTTTACCAAATTGGACTTGATGTGATCTTTTGGTCTGTCTGTGCCCCTCTCTCTCTGAAGTGAATAGATGTCCTCTTTATATCTCCCCAGGAAAAGTAGTTTGTGTAACAATATGCATAGATTTCATGCAAATATGATGCCATTTTATATAAGACACTTAAGTATTTTCTATGGGTTTCTGCAGGAAGTCCAGGAACCAATCCTCCATAGAAGTCAAGGGGCAACTGTGCTTTTCTAAGTACCATAATGGACAATATAATTACAATATATCTTGACTATAAATATGAGCAGTGTAAAGAATACACATATTTAAAACCAATGAAATAGTTTCCTTGTAAGTTAAAATTTTTTGATATCATAAATGAAATTATTTCTTCGTGAGAAAAATTCCCAAATAAACTGTAAATGTTGGTAAATTATCCATATATGGCCATGAAAATATCATGTTAGGTCAGGTGTAATGGTACAAGCCTATAATCCCAATGATATGGGAGGCTGAGTCAGGAGGATTGCAAGTTCAGGGCCAGAGGCAGCCTGTGCAACTTAGCAAAACCCTGTCTCAAAACAAAAAATGAAGAAGGAACTGAATGTGCAAGGCTCTGGGTTCAACGCCAAGTACTAGAAAAAAAAAAGTAATGAAAGTATCATGTTGGAGATATTGAATAATATTTTATAGAATATTGCCATTATTTAAATATGCTGGAGATGTAAGTTGTTCTGGTTATTAGAAGGGGAGTGAAAGGAAAATTATGCTAAGAATAGTAGGGATACCATTGCATTGATTATGAGAAAATGCTTACAGTGATTTGTGAATAAAGAGATTTTTCCCCCACATAAAAATAATATTCCACTGAATCCCAAGGATGATACCATTTTAGAAGCTTGAATTATCAATATAGGTAGAGTACTGCTTATTTTAATTTTAAACTTATTTGAGATTTCTCATACTATGTTGTTTATATTTTCAGGCCAACATTATAAATACATGAAAACTCACTCCAAAAGAAATTTTTCAAAAGTAGAATTTAAATTATTGACTGATGCATTAAGTATTTGTGTATCATTGTGTCTAAATACTGAGAGAAAAATTTGAAGGAAGAAGATATATTTTGGCTTATGTTTTCAGAGGGTTTAGGCTATGTCACTTGGCCCCATGTACTTGGGCAGAACATCATGGAAGTGGCACAAGCATGTGACAGAAGAGTTTTTTCACCTCATGGGCCAGGAAGCAAAAAGAGAGGAAGTGACTGGAGACTAGCTATAACCTTCATAGATACACCCCAGGAACCTACTTCAGCTATCTGGCACACTTCCTAAAGTTTCCAGAACCTCCTAAAATAGTACCACCAGCTGGGGACTAAGCATTCAATACCTGATGCATAATGATTCTACTTTTCTGAATATTGGTCACAATATTACATCCTAAACAGCTTTGTTTCTTGAATAACCAAAATTGTTAGTAAAGACCTAGATATGGCAAGTTAAAACTTGTCTTTATGATTATCAGACTATAAATAGTTATTGTATCAACCTTGTGGATACAACAATAATTTGATTGCCAAATCTTTAATTAATTTGACTACAGTGTAAAATCTTGTTAAAATCAATAATCTCATAATATGATTTCTCACAAAGGATGGCTGCAAAGGAGTAAAAATTTTAGTGACATTTGAGCATCTATATCTTAGAATTTATGGCACTGGAGGTGCTAATGTATATATGCTGAGAGATTTGGGAAACAACTATCTGGCCAACTGACTAGAAGAGACCCATATCTGTGCCTATTCCCAAGAAAGGGGAGAGAACTGAATGTGGGAATTATCGAATGATATTCCTAATATCACATGCAAGCAAAATTTTACTTAAGATCATTCAAAAGCAACTGCAGAAGTATATACACAGGAAAGTGCCAGAAAAATCAAGCTGAATTCACAAGTGGGTGGGGAACCAGATGGATCTTAGGTGAAAGCAGAGACTATCAGAAAGATGTCTATCTATGTTTTACCAACTATGCAAAGCCATTTGACTGTGTGGATCATAACACATTATGGATAACACTGCGAAGAATGGGAATATCAAAACACCTAATTGTACTCATGAGGAATCTGTACATGGACCAGGAGGCAGTCCTTGGAACAGAGCAAGGAGACACTTGTTGTACCCAGTGGCTCTACCCCAGAAAAATACTCCAAGACACAAACGGATCGGGAGCAGAAGGAAGCTTTAATAGACTGATCAGCAGGCTGCACTTAGCCCTGGGAGTGGACTTGGAGGGAACAGCAGCTCAGGTCTGGTCAGTTCAGGTTCTATAGGGCATTTTAAGGGGTGGGGGAGTACAATGTAAGTTTCCATTTTCCAGAGCCCTTCACAGGAATTCCCTGAACTTGAACTTTTACAGGGTTATTTTGTGACACCAACTCTTTCTTAATCCCACCCTTTGGCAGGCACAAGGATCTGTGACACAGCTGCCCTTATAAGCTTTTCTTGAAGGCTGGTTTTCAAGGAACCAGTGATTTTAAAGAGACTATAGGCCTGCTCTCACTCACTGCCTTGTTAAATATAGAGAAAGGTGTGCATCAGGGCTGTATCCTTTCACCATATCTCTTCAATTTTTATCCTGAGCAAATAATCGAGAAGCTGGGCTTTATGAAGAACACAGCATCAGGATTGGAGAAAGACTCATTAACAACCTGTGTTATGCAGATGAAACCACTCTACTTGCTGAAAGTGAAGAGGATTTGAAATTTACTGAGGAAGATCAAAGAATGTAGCCTTCAGTATGGATTGCCACTCAACTTCAACAAAACAAAAATCCTTATAACTGGGTCAGTATGCAACTTTAAGATCAATGGAGAAAAGATTGAGGTTGTCCAAGATTTTGATTTACTTGCTTCTACAGTTAACACCCATGGAAGTAGCAGTCAAGAAATCAAAAGACACACTGCTTTGGGAAAAGCTGTGGAAAAAGATCTCTTTAAAGTATTGAAAGTAAAGATGTCACATTGAAAATGAAGGTGCGCCTGACTCATGTCATGGTATTTTCAGTTGCATCATATGGTTGTGAAAGCTGGACATTGACCAAAGGAGACAGAAAAAGAATTGATGGTTTTGAATTATGGCACTGGAGATGAATTTTGAATATACCATGGGCTGCCAATAGAACCAAAAGATCCATCCTAGAAGAAGTGAAACCAGAGTGCTCCTTGGAAGCGAGGATGGCTAGACTGCATCCTGTGTATTGTAGACATATAGTCAGGAGGGACCAATCCCTGAAAAATGACATCATGTTTGAGAGAGTGGTAGGTCAACAAAGCAAAGGAAACCCCTCAATTAGATGAATTGACACAGTGTCTGCAACAATGGGCTTAAGCATAAAGAAGATTGTGTGCCTGGCACAGACTCGAGGAGTGTTTTGTTCTGCTGTACATAAGATTGCTGTGAGTCAGACCCAACTGAACAGCACCTAACAACAACATGGCATAAATTGTACCCAAACTTTCATTATCCATACTAACAACATCATCACTTATTTCCAGTTTAAAGCATTCCACTCTAATTACTCTATGTTTGTTTGTGGTACAATCATGGGAAGTTCACCTAAGGGTAGAGTGGTAAGTGTAGAAAATTCTGGCTTATTGCAACACACAGGGACTTTATTTGGCCTTCCAATAAAGGATTACTTGGCCCAAAAGTTTTAGCACGCAGCATCTGGTATTCAGGATAACATCATGTTTTTCTAAAAACCCAAGTCAAAGTTCTGGCAGAGTAGCATCCCAGAATATTTGCAGTACTTTTGCCAGCTATTTTTCACCCCCTAGGCAAAAATGCACTGTCATCATGCCAGTGGTATCTAGTAAATACCTGTTAATAGCCTACGTGCTATTGTAGCCTTGAAAAAGTGAGGTCTTTGTAGGATGAGAGTAGATGTGAACATAAATCACAATTAATTAACAGCCCATATGGATTGCCACAAAAATAATAGCTTCATGGGTGCTTCAAATCTAATCTAGCATCAAACTTTCTATGCCAAAGCAATCTCATGACAGCCACTTGACTTAATTTGAAATTAGATAAGAGAAGAAAGCATATAAATTTTCCTTTTATCCAATATAAATTAACTTCTAAAACATAGAAAAATAATCTTCTCTATGATTTTGTGACTGGTGATCATATTGGAAAATTGTTCAAAAGTATTAAAAATAATTATTCAATAATGGATAACTGTTGAAAGTTTTTGTTTCTAGTGCCCTCAGGGGAGCCCAATTCTCTAATTATTCCTAATGAATACATTTCTGCAAATCCTTCATTTAGGTGCAATGACAGCAACACAATCTCTGGATTAAGACAGATCTGAGTTTAAAATCTGTGTCCTTAACTTGTATTAATCATTGTAGATGTGAAGTTCCTCCTCCTAAACCTGGGTTAATATAGGTGTATTATGTCTTATTCATAATTCTGAAACTCCAAAACCACTGAAAACACTTTTTTACTTAGTTGGCAGAAAAATCTGACCTAACCTGAACCCATGGTCCAGAAACTTGATTCAAAATGATATGAAGCTATTTTCAGTGTTTCCTTATTCCATTCTGTGTAAATTCTCATAATTTCATTAAAGAAGTATTAATGTTTAGCACAGGGAGACACCTCAGCCCCTAAAACCCAACAATTTCTGAAATTTGAGGCAATTTTGCCTCAGAGATTTCATATAAGGGATTATAGGGTATGAGGATTGATATACACAACCAGAAAGTAATAAACATTAGTCAATAGTATTTAGTGTAAAGTAGATTTTCAAAAAATACATTTTTGTTCTTCTCCCACAGAAAATATGTCCTCTGCAAAATTATGTTTATATTGCATGATTTATTTTCCTTCCCATTCCCCCAATAAAAGTGTGATGACATCATTAAAGAATAACTCCAGTTCAGAACTATAGAACATAATAAACAAAATTCTGGCTTTACTCCACAAGGCATTTAAAGAATTTGCAGTATATTGTAACAAACATACTGAAACACCATTAGGTCCTTGAAGTTCTAGAAATAACTTCAAAGACAAAAAAATAAAACCAGTGGTTTAAAAGTGAGGCAATGGAGGATATGATTTAGTAGGAAAACCTACACATTTCAACTTTTGGTTTGACTATAAAAATAAAGAAGTGGCCTAAAGGGCATGTATTAAAATGTATTTAAACCAAGGCCAGCTATGGAACTGCTTAGCATCATACTAGATTGAATAACCTTAAAGACATGCTCTTCTCATCCATCAATTCAAGGTAGGACCAATTCATCATTTGCTTTTAAGATACTGAGATTCCATCTTACACCAGTGAGAATGGCTCATATCAACAAAACAAACAACAATAAATGCTGGTGAGGATGGAGGGGGGAAAAGGGAGGAATCCTCTTACACTACTGGTAGGACTACAAATTAGTTCAACCATTATGGAAATCAGTATCAAAATTCTTCAGAAAACTAAAAATAGAACTACCATATGATCCAGCTATACCACTTCTAGGAATATACCCAAAGGAAGATAAGTCATCATACCACAGGGACACCCTTACCTATATGTTTACTGCAGCGCTCTTCACAATTGCAAGGGTATGTAATCAGCCCAGATGTCCATCAACAGATGATTGGGTTAAAAATGTGGTATAAATATACAATGAAATATTATTCAGCAGTAAAGAAGAATGAAGTTATGTCATTTTCAGGAAAATGGATGGAACTGGAGATCATCATTTTAAGTGAAATAACAGACTCAAAAGGAGAAATCCCCTATGTTCTCACTCATGCAGGATCTAGATCTACCTTAAAGAAAAAGAAAGATATATACATTTGTACATATCTAGGATTGGAAAATACAAGTGGATGTATCATGAGAGGGGAAAGGACTAGTGAGAGGAGGAGGGTGATGGCAAAGGTGGGAGGAGTAGAGAGGGAAAGATGTAGAGGGATAAAGAAGGAGACAAGTGTAAAATACATGATGCAACTCTATAAAAATCCCATAATGAATCTTTCTATATTGTATGCAACTTTAAAAAATTACTATTCTTCATAGATATCTACAATTATCATTACAAGTTAATCAAAAAGGCTTTACAGGTTTAAGGAAATGAAAGTGTCAACAACTCTGATTTAATAATTGCACACTGTATATATGAACATATGAACTGAATTATCACTCTATACCCCAGAAATATTTAAAATTAAAATACTAAAAACGACGTACAACTTTTACCAGTATGTCTTGGCTATCACCTTATACTAATGAGGTTTCAAATACTATTCACTAAGTCTAACTCAATTGTCTAAAAATACACAGGGAGCAGGAATAAGAGTTTGCAGTATTTGCTTCATCATGAAGCTGGTACTTTTTCCATGAGTAATGTATTAAAAATGTAGAAAGAGAAACTTGGAATGTCTAAGATATTTTCCAACACCAATAACCAATTCTTTGATTTTGTGGATATCAACTGCTTATATAAAAATTCAGTTCAATTCTGACACTCCATGCAGGTAGTACAGACCCCACAGCTTATGGGCTGGGTCCCATAAGACTGACCCTACTTCAGGTATTAGTAACAAAGATCTCTGCTGTTTCTGACCACATGGCTATAAATGTAGCTATAATTTTAGGCTAAATTTTAGGATTCCTATAATCCCCCCGCCTGAAGTTTGTAATTTGCTAGAATGGCTCACAGAACTCAGGAAGACACTTTCCTTATATTTACTGGCTTATTAAGTATGAAAGGCCCCATGCACAGGAGATTTTATCTCCATCAAGTTGAGGTATGCCATCCTTTAGTCACTAATTAAGTTTATTGTGTCTCATTTATAAATTTTTATAAAGCTTAATCTCTGTCTGTCTTCCCTCCCTAGAAGTCAAGGGAAGGACTGAACCTTCCCACCCTCAGATCCCTTGGTCTTTTTGGTGACTAGCCCCACCCTGAGGCTATCTATGGGTTCCACTCTAAGTCATTTAATTAGCATAAACTCAGGTGTGATCAAAAGAGGTTCCTTATGAATAACAGAAAATACTCCTGTCATTCAGGAAATTCCAAGGTTTTTAGGAGCTCTGTACTAGGAACCTGGAGAGAGACCAGATGTATTTCTTATTCAAGAAAACACAAAAATATTTGTGTGGACCCTACAGCAACAACCACATCTTCAAATAGGGTCTCCCTAAGTTACACAGGCTGCCTCTGGCCTGGAACTTGTGATCCTCCTGCCTCTGCATCCAGAGTCACTAGGATTACAGGTGTGTGCCACTGTGCCTGGAGGAATGAGATTTTAAATCAAAATGTAGCTTTTCTCTGATGGTTCTTCAACTCACTTATCCTATCTTTATGTAAATTAATGCCTCTTTTTGATTCAATGGTATGAAAACAAACAATTCTTTTTACATAATAGTTTTATTTTGCATCAATAATTCAGTTTTTTAAAAGCTGAAAGAACGTGAGTTCCTATTCAATTAAACAAAAGTAAAGCAGTTTGATAATTAATTTATGTGTAATAGTTATAGTGGCATTATTACTGAGAATTTTGCATTGTGCACATTGTAATAAAACCACATTCAAGTAAAGGAACATTAAAATAGGAATTTCACTACAATATTGTATATATTCTTTTCTGTTGTAATTTAAGCATATCAGCTGTAAGATTATTGCTTAAACATTATTTAAACTGATGAGTTAGCCTTCCCTGTGAAACTCATTTCCGTTCTAACTACACCCACAATTATGTCACTTCACCCTACTAGTAATGCATGGTAGGACTTATAAAATTTCTGCTATTTTTGGAGATTCCACTGTAAGTAATTTACTGGAGGAAATTATCTGTTATGGGGTGGTCAAAGGCTTGCTAGCACTTCACCAAGAAAAAAATAAATGGTTTATCTCTTTTTTGTAACTGATATATAAATGTGATATTACTACTGAATTTTAGTAGTCAAATGTCCATTGAAGCTATGTTACTATGACTTATTTTACTGTGTTTTAAAATTTTTCTTTGAAAAAGGACTTCTTGTATATTTTTCTTTTAAATCTTTCAAAAAGTGAATATATTATTTTTGGCTTATAATTTGGAATTATCTCACAAAGGAAAATGTTACCTATCTGTCTAATATTGGCTAGTGTACATAGGCATATGAGGAATAGGAGACTAGGGATATCTTACTCTAATTAGGAAAGAAAATGAATGGTATGAGAGCATGTAAGAAGAAAAACTAAGTAGAGGACTATGAGGCAATTTTATGAATCTCTAGGTTGTTGCATATCTTAAATAAATTATTGGCAGTAATATTTTAGTGATACTAAGCAAAATGCTCACCATTAGGAAGATATTTTTAATAAGAAATACCCCACATGTCTGTAAATTTGTGATGCTGTGACAGCTTGAGTGTTGATGTAGTGCTGAAAGCTATTTCACTGGTATTTCAGATGTCAGCAGGACCACCTATAGTGGACAGATTTCAGCTGAGCTTCCAGACTAAGACAGACTAGGGAGAAGGATTTAGCAGCCCACTCCTGAAACAATTATCCATTGAAAACTCTATGAATAGCAGAGAAGCACTGACAAATACATTGCTTGAAACTGAGCCCCCCAGGCTGGAAGGCATTCAAGAATTGACGGGGGAAGAGTTGCCTCCTCAAAGTAGAGCCAACCTTAGTGATGGGAATGGAGTAAAATTCCTGGGACCTCCTTTTGCTGATATGGCACAACTCAAAATGAGAAGAAACACAGTGTCTGCAACAATGGGCTCAAACATAAAAAGATCATTTGCATGGCAGTGTTGGGTAGTGTTTCATTCTGTTGTACATAGGGTTGCTGAGTTGGATCTGGCTCAAGGGCACCCAACAACAAGCAAAATGCTCACTATTAGGAAGATATTTTTAATAAGAAAGGAAACACTGTCATTGCTGAATGACTAGCAATGTTGTCTTTTAACTGTTTTTATATATATTCACACACAGATATATATAATTTAAATATTGTGTATGATAACATTTTTGAACACATCAGTAGTGATGACTATAGAAATTACACTGCACATGTGTTCCATTCATTAGAATAGCCATATGATTTTGTTTGGCCTATGCTGATTAATTTTCAAATATTAACAGTATGAAATATAAGGCAAATGAACTATGACTATTAGGATTTAATATTATTAACTTGAATATAAATTTACCTAAAAATGCTTTGCCTCTTGACCTACACTTTAGCTGCATTGCATCAGGAAAACAATAATAAATGAGCAAAATAGAACAAGGGTAAGGAAAAAAATACAAGAAAACTTTGAACTCATATGCCAGGGCCTGTTACAGGATCAAAAGTAGAAGAGGAAACAAATCTATATCTGAACAAAATCATATTCAGAAAAATCAAATTTAAGTAAGAATAGACCAGAGGGTGAAAATGGAAGGGAGCCCTAATGTTAAGCAGTTTCATTTAAATACAGTTCTTCTGTGACAGATCCTCCTACAGTGGTCTTGCTTCCCCTAATCTTAAATACAAATGCTATAGTAGTAGCAAGTTATAATATTTGGAGTAAGAACAAGTGGAGTGAAAGCTATCACACCTTGAGGTAGTTGTCATTATCTCTATTCTCTTGATGAAGAAACTGAGCCTAAAAGTGGCTGGTTAATTCCCTCCTGGTTTATGCAGATCAAAACTAGAGTTTAATCCCAGGCCTATTTGATTTCTGAACTTTCCCTCCTGTTTAGAGACACAGCAATGCCAAGAAAGGATACCTGTATGCTGTTTCATGGTTCATGTTGCACTCTAAAACACTATAAAGTTAAATAAGATGACTTTGGAAACTTACAGACTAATTACATTTTAAGAGTATGTGTTTAATTTGCTTTACTGTGATTTTAGCTATGCTTACATTATTTGGATGCTGGACCAATGCACCAATGCAGTGCTGTGTAGCTGCATTGACTGTTTGATTTCCTTGCAGATGTGTGGAATTATAGTCAGTCATACAGCCAGTGACTTGGCTTCCAAATTTTTGTCTACATTTTAATAAACATAGGAGACTTCTTGTGGTTGAAGAACATTTTTTGTTGTATTATAAAAATAAATTTTAATTGACTAAATCTTCAATAATCATATTCAGTGATAAGGTAGAATGACCACCCCACATACCTTCATTTTATTTGGGTCCTTGTGTCCTCAGCACAAATTTGAGGAATTACTATATATTCTTGAATCTAATCTGCACCCTTTCAGCAGTTTTAGAGGGCAACAAAATGTAGATGAGAACTGCATGTGGACTGGGCTCAGATGGGGAGAGCTAGCTCTGGTCTCACTACCCAGTTCTAATCTGCACACAGTTCTAATCCGATCTGATTTTGTAGCCCTCTAAAACTGCTGAAAGGGTGTGAATTAGAATTGAGACATGGTAATCTGTGTAAAAGATTCAGAATCATTCTACTGTCCACTGTTTAAAAACGTCTGTGATTTCTCTTTACATTTCCTACATATGAAATATAATAAAGCAATCAAAGTGATTTTTATCAGTCCAAGTTGTCCTAAGAGACAGAATTAAGGACTTGACTCATGTGATTGTGGAGCTGGCTAATCTAAAATTTCCAGGGCAGGTGTAATAATAATAAGAAGAAATATTCATGGTAGTCTTTGTTCCCAGGCTCTGACAGACCTCCTAAAATGCTTGCAATTTCCTGAGTGATAGGGAGCTGAGAGAATCTTTTGTTCTAATATTTGATCTTTGACCTCTGTTCCTGACATAGAGCTCCTAAATCCCTTAGAAGTTCCTGAGTGATAGGAGAGCTTTTGTTTTGCTGAGGTGACTCTAGGGCTCCTACATGGGGTGGTCACCAGAAACACTAAGCCAGCCTTAACTATGAACTTGGAGCTTTCAGCCCCACCCCCTTCTGCAGAGGGGAAAAGGGCTGAAAATAGAGTTAATAATTGATCATGCCTGTGTGATGAAGCCACCATAAAACTGCTGAGTTATGAGGTTCGAGGAGCTTCTGGGTTGGTAAACTCATCAGCATGCTGGAAGTGTGGCACGTCTCAGCTCTACAGAGACGGAAGATCCTGTACTCAAGACTTTTCCAGACCTGTCCCTCCATGGCCTCATGTGGCTATTCATCTGGGTCCTTTTATATAGGTGTTTCCCTGAGTTCTGTGAGACACTAGCAAATTAATTGATCCCAAGCAAGGGCTAGTGGGAATCCCTATTTACAGCCAGTCAGTCAGGAATATCCCCCTTGTGTAGGTCAGCTTGTTGTGCTATGGGGGCTTGTGTGTTGCTGTGATGACGAAAGCTATGCTACCTGTTTATCAGATACCAGCAGGGCCCCCCATAGTGGACAGTTTACAGCTGAGCTTCCAGACTAAGACAGACTAGGGAGAAAGACCAGGCAGCCCACTCCCAAAATAATTAGCCATTGGAAACCCTATGTGTAGCAGAGAAGCACTGTTAAATATAGTGCCAGAAAATGAGCCACCTCCTGCCCCAGACTGGAAGGCATTCAAGAACTGACCAGGAAATAGGTGACTCCTCAAAGTACAATCAACCTTAATGATAAGAATGGAATAAAGACCCTAGGAACTACTTTTGCTGATGTGGCATCTATAAATTGAGACAAAACACAGTGGCTGCAAGAGTGGGTTCAAACACAAGATGTGTACAGTGTTGGGTAGTATTTCATTCTATTGTACCTAGGGTCTCTATGAGTTGGATCTCACTCAACAGTAACAAAGTCAGTAATATGGGCATCTTACTATATGTTCTATGTTTTATTGACTATGCAAAAGCATTTGATTGTGTGGATCACAACAAATTATGGATAACACGTCGGAAAATGGGAATACCAGAACACCTAATTGTGCTCATGAGACATCTGTACATGAACCAGGAGGCAGTTGTTCAAATAGAACAAGGAAACACTGAGTGGTTTAAAGTTGAGAAAGGTGTGTGTCAGGGCTGTATACTTTCACCCTATCTCTTCAATTTATACGCTGAGCAAATAATCTGAGAAGCTGGACTTTATGAGGAAGAACACGGCATCAAGATTGGAGGAAGACTCATTAACAACCTGCGTTATGCAGATGACACAACTCTGCTTGCTGAAAGTGAAGAGGATTTAAAACACTTACTGATGAAAATCAAAGATCATAGCCTTCAATATGGGTTAC
>VMDO01032002.1:0-19460 GCA_007922755.1 Pedetes capensis
AAGGCAATGACAGAAGGTCTGTACTGACTCCAGGAATAGCCATACTGGCCTGGTCCTCGTTAGGATGACCAACCTGTCGCTGTTTACCCTGAACTTTCTCCATTTAGAACTCAAAGTCCTGAATCCTTGGATATTCCCCAGTCTTGGGCAGATGAGGATGGCCGGTCACCTTGTCCTGAAGGAATGAGGATTAAAACATGTATTGTTATCAAATCAGCATAAAATACCAAGAGGCATTTGCCCAGCATTCCTTTACTTTGGAGCAACGAGCCCTTCTATAGCTCAGAACACACTCCAGGGTGTGAAAAGCACGTTGCTGTGCCCATCGAGTTTCTAATTCAGTAGGTCAAGATGGCATGAAGAATTGGCATTCCTGAAAAATTCCCAGGTGATGCTGAAGCTGCTGGCCCTGGGGCCACGTTTTGAGAAGCACTGCTCCACCACTGATGGACCTTCTTTGCACAAAGTGCAGGATTCCAACCAGGCTAAAGCCGGAACCATCTTGCCACTAAGCCTGACCTTGTACATGCCCATTGAGCCATTTTATTCTCGCTAAAGTCTTCATTGTTCAGAGAGAGAGGGGGTGAGTGATAGACCAGGAACATGACCACCATTGATTAATGAGCCCCCTGCTTCCCTTGTGCCTTCGGGACCCTGTGGCATGCAGCTTTTGCCCCCAGAGCCTTGCATTTGGGGAAAAGAAATAAGAGGTCTCTTTAGAAAGCCTTGAAGGGCGAAGGCTAGAGGGGCTGGGCGAGGCTACAGATCACTGGAGAAATACCAACCTGACCCTCTCCAGCCCACAACAAAACCTTTTCTTGAGTGATTAGCCCCAGAGAAAGGTGATTTGTTAAAACCCTGGGTTCGTGCTTTTGTGTCCTGGGCCTAGGACATCTGGCAGGAGCCGGGGAGTTCTGTGATATTGGACTGGAGCCCCCATTCTGGCCCACTGGACTGTGCATCATTGAAACACTGGCTACTCATTCTCATGCTAATCCGTGAACTCAGAGAGCAGATGTGAAACATTTGGTTCTGTTCTTGCTCACTTGTAAAGAACTAATGCAACTTTTTTAAAGGGAAGGGCAGAGTTGGGCTGGGAGAGGGGCGAAGGTGAAGGGGGAGGGGGCAAGGAGGGGCGTGGGGTGAATTCCAGAAAGAAAGAAAAGTTTACTTGAATGACTTTCTCTCTTGGTGGGCTCAAGTGCTGCACTTTATGAGAACCTCAACCAAACCAATATAAGGCAGGAAATGCAAACTAATATTATAATAGTTAGATATCTCCACCTTGCAATGTACACAATGCTTGTATAAAGTCAAAGCAGAAAGACATAGAGAGTTCTCCCCAGTGAGGTCCTATGAATTTTTCTATCTGGCCTGTGCGAAAGCTTTGTTTTTAGAAGCATGCTAACTTTATTTAGACTCTTAAAGATTTACTTAACAAACTTTTTTTTTTTCAGTACTGGGATTTGAACCCAAGGCCTCACACTTGCATGTTTTGGAAGTGCTGTACAACTAAGCTGCATGCCCAGCCCATTTTTTTACTTTTTGAAACAGGGTCTCACTAAGTTACACAGACTGCCTCTGCTCTCGAACTTGCGATCCTCCTGCCTCCACCTCGCGAGTCACTGGGATTACAGATGTGTGCCAGTGCACCTGGCTTACTTGACAAATTTATGGCATACTTTATTTTCTATTTAGAATGCCATTCAAGAATTGAGAGTATTGTTCAAAGGGTATATCTATATTTCTACATGTATCTCGTCTATCTATATTTCTCTATATCTTATAAGAAAAAATATATACAGGGAGAGGAACAGATAAATAACTTTCAAAGCTGTCAGGCATTTAATATTGTTATTCCTGTGTGGTTCATTTGCCTAAAGTACCTATCTTATTGACGAAGTTGTAAATCTGTTAATGACAACATTGATTCAGTGGGACATCTAGATTTGTTTCCTATCCTGTCATCAGGAGAATTCTTAGAGAGAAAGACTTATGATGTATTTGCTGATGGCAGACTGTCCCTCTTGCCCAGGATTTGTGGTCTATTTAATGCATGCCAGAGATAGAGGCTGACATCTGCAAAGCATGCCAACTTGGAATTGTTTACAGCTCTCATCCAAATGCCCTTTACCTTGCACCAGCTAGCATCAGTCACTTTAGCAGTTCTGCTTTGTCAATAGCCTCTGCATGCTAAGTGGCCAGACGTTCACCTTCCACCCTTCAACTTTCTTAAATTAGCGCTGTGGAAACTTGTCAGGGTTTGGCTCAGGCCCGGCAGAGGTCAGAGCCTTGCCCTGATACCGAGTGGGTATCAGGGACCCACTGGACCGGGTTGGTGTAGTGGCCAGAGGCACGAAAGAAGGACCTCGGGAGACCTCCTGCGGGAAACAGGAGAGGGAAAATTTATTGGGTTGCTCCCCAAGTGAGGGACAACCAGCAAGCAGCCCCTGTCAAGTGCTCAAGTGCTAGCTCTAAGCCTGCAGCATTCACTGATGGTACAACTCAGCCTTAAAGGCACAGCTACAAGCAGTTGGTGTTCTGCTGGGCTGAGGCTGAGGTCTGATGGTCTTGACGCTTGCAGCTCGCCTTCTCTGCCTCCCTCCTTCCCAAGGGTGGAAGGAATTAGGAGGTTCTTCGTGGCTTGCTTGTAGCCCTTGGCACTTTGGGGCCCCTGGTCTTGACTCATTGGCTTGCTAGGTAGTATTCCACAGGATTGGGGAGTGCTGGGTCAAGGTGATGGGGTCCGGACAGCAGGTGAAAACAAGAGGGTCCAGGTGGGGTCCAGGAGCTTGCTTATGTAGGCTGCTGGGAGGGGGTGTGTACCAGGGTTAGCCAATCAGGGCACATTCCTGATAGGCATAGCAGCTGAACTGTCATACCCATCAGGTAAGGGCAGTTATTTAACTGAGGTGCTAGCAGTAGCCAATCAAAAATGAGGTGGTTGAGGCTGGTCAGGTTGGTCAGGGGCCATCTTTGCTCACTCCATGGGAGGGGGGATAAAAGAGTGAGTAGAATGTAGGCTGAGTGTTAGCCTCTCATGCTGGTTAGAGGGACCCTATTTATGGTGTGCTTTAAAAAAATCCCCAACAGAAACTTCTCTAGCAGTAAGAACGACCAGGAGGGCTTGGCATAGAGCTTCCCAGGCCCTTCCCCAGGGAGGCTTGTTCATCAGATAGGGCAAGCAAAGGTTCCTATTGGGATCCCCGGTGAGTCTGATCAAGAAAAAATCTGGGCCACACTGGCCCCTGAGTCATCTAGGGATGCACAGCGTCTGATGTGAAAACCGTGCCCTGTGCCCTCTGGTCTGGCTGTTTCTGCTCCTCTCACAATGCTCTCTTGTCTCCTCAGCAGGTCAGGTGTTTGGGGACCCTATTTGACCTCTATGCCTTGGGATACCCATTCTCTCTTTCCTCTCATTCCCGGGTATCCTTGGCTACTTCTCCTCAGAGATCTATCACTCATTCCTCTCCTGGAAGAAATTCTTTCTCAACCCCACTTTGTGTTTAGGAAGAACATTGTGTGGACCTGGAGAGATGGGGATCATTAGATTTTGCCTCCCAGTCCTCTGTGGAAAATGGTGCCAAAACAGTGAGAACCATTATTCTGAGACCCTGAGAAGGGAGTGGTTTAATCATAATGTAGCCCTGCCCTTAGGCTACTACCCTATGATGGTGTTTTGCTGAGAGAGCCCACATGAGTCCTTTATATTCCATGGGGATTTTCTTTCAGTAGCCTCCTTCTGGTCTACACCTGTAAACTAGATATACACATGTGTGTGCACACAGACGCACACACCCAAACACCTAGGCATACACAAACAGACACAACTCTTTCAAAATCAAATGCCAGATGTACCTATGGGTGAGGTTTACATTTCTTCTCAGGGGGCTACCAGGCTCATCTGAATCACAGGACATCATGACACATCAGTTCAGGTGACCTTGTGTATCCATAAATAGATAAGAAGGACTTTGCCCTACCCTGAATTCAAGGAAGACCTCACAAAATCGTGCCACCTAACTTTACAGGCTGGTGTAGGCAACCTAGCCAAGATACTTGCTGGCACATTAAAAAAATTGTTACTTCCTCCTAGTGCCATTCAGTCACCTCTGCCCACGTTTATTCCGCCTCCATGCCTTTGCTCATGCTTTTTTCCTCTTGCTCACATGCTCTCTTTCCTTCCACCTAGCCAAACCCTAAGCACTAAACATGAGCCTTCCTTCAGCCTTCTGAATCTTCTGGGCATCAGCAAGCACTTTTTTTTATGAATTTCTAGTACTGTATAATAGTTGTCACATAATTTTTCACTTAATTACTTTTTATTTGTGTCATTAAACACCATGCATATATAAAATTTCCATTAGACTTACAAATCCCATTTTGGCATTCTTTTGGCCAAATTCTGTGTCTATGATGGGTTTTTACTTTCTTCCTTTTATAGTTAATAATCTTTTTAGTGTCTATCCTATGTCTCTAATGAGATTCTGAATTAGTGGATCAGTCAGCAACTCCAGGCTTGTGCTAGGGAAGAGGAATCGGCAAGACATACTTCCTGCCACTCTCAAGGCTCAGACTGTCCTCCAGCTTCCTCCACTTAGAAACCATCTTTATTTCCTTGAAGATAATTGCATATGCTAAAGTCTTTTGCTACTATTGCTAAGACATCTTCAAAACAACACATAAACCACACATCCCATATGCGTTGTTCCAATTGTCATGTCAAAAGAATTAATAATCTGACATAATGATAGTAACATTTACCATTAATTCTGTACTTTCTATGATCTAGACAATCTATTAAGTATTTTATACAATATTAATTCAAATACTGCTCATAATAACTCAATTGTGATAGACTCTTGTGATGCCAACACTGCTACTGTCTCTGTGATAAAGGTGAGGAAACTGAACCCAGGAGAAACAAGTACCTTGTATTGACAAGGCAGCCAAGAAGTGGAAGAGTTGGGTATAAATCCAGGTAGTCCCGCTCCAGCACTCAGAATCTTTGCCACTGGGACTTGGCTTAAATCTTAATGTTCATGTTTACTATGGAGGACCTGGGAGGATAAGGGAGACTATCTGGTCAAAGTAACTGCTCAATAAGTAATCGCCATCAAGAGCTAATTGTGCAGTTTGGCTTCATCTTTGTCCAAATATTCATCGGGGCAGTAGCATCTTTTAGTTATCATTGTCTTATTGCATTATAGTCAGAAGATATGATTGATTGAATTTATGCTGTTTTCAAGCACTGAGATTCTTCTAGCTTAATTGCACAAATTTTCATAAGATTGACTCATAGGGCACAAGATAGATGGATGGATGGTGCATGGATGGATGGATGGATGGATGATACTCTTTATCTTTTGACCAAAAGTTAAAAACTTTGGTTTTAATAGATAAATGTGTCTCCTTTTATCCTAAGATGTTACTGGTATTGTTGTTGTTGTTGTTGTTAGGTTCTGTCAACCTAACAACAAGTGCTCATAAACAATGTCAAGTCTATCAAGTCATGTTCAACTTGTAGTGACCCTCATAGGGCTTTCAATGGCTGATTGTTTCGGGATTGTCTTGGGAGTGGATTGCCATGTCCCTCTCCCACATTACTGGTGTATTTGGTTTAATTTCAACCATTTTAGCTTATGTTTTTTGTTTCTTGTGCTTTTATTCAATTTCCTTTCGTTCACACATTCCACTATAAGATCTGGGAATTTTGCATGTGTTAATTGAGGAGACATACTTTGTACTTAGAGATCTGTTAGCAATAACTTTTATAACTGACAAACACTATTAACCTTATATTTATTAATTTTATTTTAAAACTATAAAAATGAGAGTAAAATTATCAACCCCTTTCAATGAAATATAAATTATATTATACCTTCTCTCATTTTCAGTTACATTTTGAAATTTTAATAATTTATTAAAATTAAGTTACTATTTTAATCATATTTTTTGGAATTATAAAATTTGATTTCTTTTATAGTTTACACTTAATTATTCTTTTAAATGAAGTTTAAATACTCTATTCAAGATGTTTACATTTTTTAATCCTTTAGACTTTAAAAGGTGTCTTTAATTAGTTTTTCAGAAAGAAAACATGGATGATATTGTTCCTAAATCCTTTCAGTATTTGTGAAATCATTCTGTCATCTTTGTTTGAAAATGACAAGTTGGCTGGGTATAGAATTCTGCTCTGCTTTTTGCTAATGTTCCTGAGGAAATGTTTGAGGCTGGTTCTTTAGATCTAGATATTTCTGGAAATTTATTAAAAGTGGTTGGTTCCAGCAGTCCTTCTGTTTTTGATATTTGTTTCTTCTAATTTATTTTAGATAGTGCTGTATAAAGGAAGTTCACCTTTCCCTGTTGTTGTTGTTAGGTGCGGTCCACTGGGGTCCAACTCATAGTACAACAGAATGAAACACTCCTCGACACTGTGCCATGCCTGGCACTATGTCAGTGCTTCTCTGCTACTCATAAGGTTTTCAATAGATGATTGTTTCCAGATTGTTTCAAGAGAGGGTTGCCAGGTCCTTCTCCCATTTTTGTGGTGCTGGGGGTCAAATGTGGGACCTCAGAGAGTACAGAGCCATACTCTACCAACTGAGCTAAAGCCCAGTCCTCAATCTTTCCTTTGTTATTACAAAATTTTAAATGTTAAATATGTGAAGTTTCAAATAGCTGTAAGATTGCTTTTAGAAAGTAGTGACATAGTATTTATTACATTTCAAATCCTATTTTGTATTTTCAAATCATTGTTTTCATATGAGATCTTCTCATTTGAATTTAATTCTACAACCATATATAAAAAGTCCAGTCTTTTTTTTTTTTTTTTCTTTAGACATTCTCATTGTGTAGCTCAGACTGGTCTGGAAGTCACTAGGTTACCTAGGCTGACCTTGAACTCAAGAGTGCTGGAATTACAGGCATGCATCACCACACTGGTACTAAGGTCTGCCTTTTAAAAAATAAATTTCAATAATATCAGCCAGGTAAAAAGTTCTGTTTATTTTTCACTGTAGATCAGGTATATTTTTTCCATAAGTATAAATGTACAATATATTCTGGATTTCTGAACATATAATCTTCATATCACTTTTCTGTAAGGAAAAGAGCTGTATTATGTATATAACACTTTACTTATAATAATTGTTCTTTAAAACTTTACATTGCTCCATTGTTTATGAGCATTTAAAGTTGTAGAAGGGCCTGAAGTTAACCAACCTTCCATCATCTTTATACAACCTTCCTTTGGCCTGAGGTTCCCAGGTATTCTCTTTTTATTAATCTTCTCTGACACCTGTCCATTTCTTATAATCTAAAGATTTTCTGTGCTTGTTTTGCCTTGTTCAGAAGTTTCAGAAGAAACTTCTCTTGTATGTTAAATTGACTCTTGTTTTGGTTACATTTGCTCTGGAGCAGATGTCCTGAGCACTAAAGATTTACACGTTCAATCTTAGTTCTTTGTTCTCCATTTCTATTATTTCCTTTCTTATGTTTTTACTTATCTTTCCTTTTCCTGCCATCCTAGAATAATTTTTAGAAATTACTCTCTATTTGCTAATTCTATATTCTTGAGGATAAATTTTGTTCTTACTTCTAATGAAATTTAATATATTTATGACTTTTTAATGTATCATCAAGCTTTTCATTTGTTTTATCTTAAAGTTTTTCTTTTTCCCTCCATTTATCTTGTTTTCCTACTCTTATCTCTTGCTTTAGAGAATCAATGTGTTTTATTTTATTGAGATCAAATACACTCTAAAGCATACCAGAGAATTCTATTTTGAAAATTCTATCTTTCATGAAGACTGACGTCTTTAAATTTATATATTTTTTTATTCATCCATGCATGATGAACTTCTCCAAGGATTAGATTTGATTTCCAATAAATTGCAGAGGTTCTTTAACTTCTTTGAACTTTGTATACTTGATTATAATCTAAAAGACATATATCACCCTCATAAACAATGAATATGGAAAGTATGAAAAGATTCTGTAACAAAGAAAAGAGAAACAACAAATTTAAGCTCAATTTTCTTGTACATTTAAAGGAAAAAACACTCAGGTCACATGAAGTAGTAAACAATTAAATGAGCTAAAATATCTGATAAACTACCTAGGAAATACTTTACAAATACAACTCTTGTTAATATTGGGTAGAAAATCTAGAATATTACATTGGTATGGAAAGATTATACATCAAGATTGTGGATATGTAAAAGTAGAATTCATGGATAGAATCCCTTTTCTTACCACATTATTGTTCAGTTACAAATACAGCCAATGAGCTCTTCACTTTTATTTTTCATCTTAAAAAGAATGAACAACCTTATTCCCAATCACTCCTTTATATAACTCTCTAACTCCCATTAAACACCATGCTTTGGAAGCTACTAGAGATGACAGGAATTTTGCTGATTCAGCCAAAGTTAGGAAAGTGCTATTAAGTCTGTGGTGACAACCAGACTAAGTAAGATACCTCGTGGCCATCGCTACTTTTATCTTGGCAAGCCAGGTTCACCAAATATTTTCACTTTCTGCCCTGTCTGAACGTGGCAATTTGTATACCTCATTTTCCCATATCAAACTCATTTTACTTAGAAAAGGGTACAGTGGTTCTCTTTATCCATGGTTTTACTTTCTTTCATGGTTTCAGATACCTATAATCAACTACAGGCTGGGATTTAGCTCAGATGGTAGAGTGCTGCTCTGTCCTCTCGGAAGCCCTGGGTTCCCAAAACTAGAAGAAGGACATGGCAATCCACTCCAGAAGCAATACCAAAAAAGTCAATTATTGAAAACTGTATGAATAGCAGGGAAGCACTGACATAGTGCCAAGCATGGCACAGGGTGTTTTGTTCTGTTATGCATAAGGTCACTATGAGTCGGACCTGACTTGAAGGCACCTAACAATGATCAACTGCAGTCTGAAAATATTTAATGGAAAATTCTATAAATAAACAATTTGTAAGTGTTCAATTAGGAGATGTTCTGAGTATTTGAATCATCCCCTTGTCCAGTGTATCCATGTGGTATATATTGCTCACCTATTACTCACCAGTAGAAATTTTGACTGTCACAGTATTGTAGCACTTAAGTTCAAGTCACCCTTATTTTCTTTAATAATGGCCTCAAAGCATAAGGGTAGTGATGCTGGCAATTCAAACAGACCAAATAGAAGCCTTCAAGTGCTCATCTCACATCATTGTGAGAAGGTTGAATATAGTATAAAATATTTTGAGAGAGAAATATGACACCCACATATTTGTATAACAGTATACTATTATAATTGTCTCATTTTAATATTAATGTTTAAGTCTCTTACTAGGCCTAATTCATCAATTAAACTTTATCATAGGTATGAATGTACAAGAAAAATAATATAGGACTCAGTAGTATCTGCAGTTTCAGGTATCCATAAGGGGTCTTGGAGTATATCTCCAGCATAAGAAGGTAATGCTGTATATTTTCTTGCATTCTGATTATTTAAATTTCCAGACTTCATTTAAAATATCTATTTCAAAGAATTGTCCATCCAAAGACACATGAATGTATCTTCCTCCCTCCCTTTCTTTTTCTTTCAACTAATATTTTAGACTTTCATGGCTTTCATAGGTTTACCAGATATAATTTCTTCTTCATATTTTTCTCATCATAAATATCTGCTCCTACTTTTTATAGGGCTGGGATTTAGCTCAGTTGGTAGAGTGCTATGCTGCAGTCTCTGAGGTCCCAAGTTCAATTCCCAGCACCGCAAAAATGGGAGAAGTCCCTGACAATCCACTCCCAAGGCAATCCCGAAACAGCCATTGAAAACCCTATGAGGGTCACTATGATTCGGATACCGACTCAAAGGCACCTAACAACAACAACAACAGCTTTCTATAAGTGTTTCATATATTGATTTAGTGGTATGTTTTCCCACTAATAAATGTAAAAAAATTTATTGCAAGACAGGAAGATATCTAACTTTCAGTCTTTTTGTTTTTATAAAGTGCCTTTCCAAGTCAACAATGTTACAATTTCATCCTACTTTTTCCCTTCCTTATCTGAAGAGAGGCACATATTGGAAGTCTGGAGGGAGAGGCAGAAGAAGAAAGAGGGAATGCAGAAAAGCTCACCGAGGTGAGGAACTCCAAACTTTGTGGTTACTTTAATGGTTACTTCCACTTTGCTTGTGGAAGGCTTGTACACAGCAGCACAGAGTCCAGTAGTGCTCGGGGTATGAATTTTGCTGTGGAGTCCAACTCTTGATCATCCCCTCAGCACTTAAATCTCCCTCTGTCTCCATTTTCTAATCTTAAACTGGGAATAAGAATTATCTTGTAGGGTTGTTAATGAAAGTCACAAAAGTTGTTATATGTAAGGAAGTTACAAAATCATTATGTACATGTGAACTACTCTTAATCCCTCAATTCCTCATCTATAAAATGATGTTCCAGGTTAGAGTTAAATTGGATTTGATACAAACAGTCCCTGGCTTACAACAGTTCAATTTACAATTTTGTCACATTACACTGGTGCTAAAGAAATACACATCAAAAGATGTACTTTGAGTTTTGAGTTTTGATCTTTATTTCAGGGTAGTAATATATGGTCTGAAACTCTCTGGTGATGCCGGGCAGTAGCAGTGAGCTGTAAGCCCCAACCAGCCAACAGTAAACATGAGGGGAAACAGTTGACTCGAAGTGCACTGTGCTTTTTAACTGGGATGTCAAGTAGAATTAGGTCTATCACATGCATTTTCAACTTGGGATATTTTCAGTTCATAATGGGTTTATGAGGATGCAACTCCACTATTGCAAATATAAACCAAGGAACATTTGCACATCTAACTTTGTTTCTACAAAGAGCATGTGGTCAAAATTTCATCTGTGTCATGCTCCAAAGCATTTTTTCAATAACTTTATTGAATTAAGAGTGTCTACACTTGGTGATTAAGTATTAGATTATGACTCAACCATGATTCAAACGTACACGGAAGTATAATTCATACCTATTTTCCTTCTGTCGGTAATCTTTCATTATGTCGGTTTGGAGATGCAAATTTAATGGAGTTCAACTTCAGCAGCTCAAAATTGTATGAGTAATGACACCGCACTTCAATTATAATTGCTACATCCAAACATTCTGATGGGACACCTGTGAGGTTAGTTATGTGGTGGAAGTTGGGGGCTGCTGGCATGTGTTTGCTGCCCTGTGAAGTCCTGTGTACTGGACAAGGTGACAAAGACTGCTAAAGGTTAAAGAGGCTACTTCAGTGTGTGTGTGTGTGTGTGTGTGTGTGTGTGTGTGTTGAGACACATTTCTTGCTATGTATCCCAAACTGGCTTCGAACTCACAATCCTCTGCCCTTGGCCTCCGCAAATACTGGAATTGCAGGTGTGCATCATCATACTCAGCTCTAAAGAGACTTGTTAAGCATGCCTTTGGCCTTCAGACAACTGCAAGTACACAAGAGTGGAAAGAGCTCGACAGATCTCAGCTGCACCTAATTTATACCTGTTCAACCATTTGAACTTGGTCCAGTAAGACCCTAAGATCCTAAGGAGCACTGTAAGATTTAGAGTTGACACCAGTGAAGCATCCAGCATATCAGTAATACCTCCTATAAATTCAATAAGTAGTAATAATATTGGCTAAAATTAATGGACAAGAGTGAAAAATAATGAATAACAACACAAGGCAGGAATCATGCAGACTTGGACTTTGGAGTTAGATATGGTTCCAACTCTGCCCTTTTCTAGATGAGTGATTTTGGATAAGGGACTTTAAATCTATTACCCTCAGTTTTCTCTTCTGAAAACTTGCAATAAGGCATGAAGGGTTGTAATGGAAAAAAATGGAATGATTGGTTGAATGCATGTTGTTGTTGTTGTTAGGTGTCGTCGAGTCATGTCCAACTCATAGTTACCCTTATAGGGTTTTCAATGGCTGATTGTTTCACGATTGCCTCGGGAGTGGGTTGCCATGTCCTTCTCCCATTTTTGTGGTGCTGAGAATTGAACTCGGGACCTTAGAGAGTGCAGAGTGGTGCTCTACCAACTGAGCTAAATCCCAGCCCGGTTGAATGCATATTAAATAGCAAATATTCAATATAAAATGTCCTACACTGACTATTCTTCTTACATTACTTCCCCTTCTCCTTCCATCTTATATGCCCATATTGTTTCTCTTCACAGCACTCATTCGACATTTGAACTTATTTCTTGTCTTGCTTCTTATCTTTCTACAGATTACTTGTTTGGTGAGAGCCAGAGTCATCCTTCTTGTTCTTAACTGTATGTTCCATACCTTGCACATGTTTCTTGTATTAAACTTAGTCATGGTTTGAATATGAAATGTTTTGTGCACTTGGTCCCCAGTTGATGGTGCTATGTTGGCAGGTTGTGGAGACTTCAGAAAGGGGGAAGGGGAGCTAAAGGAAGTAGTCACTGGAGGTGTGTCTTTGAAGGTAATACTGGGTCCCCTGCCCTGCTCTTTCTATCTGCCATCATATAAGCTGTGCTGCATGCTTTCCCCACCATGATGGACTGAACCCTCTGAAGTCATGACCCCAATATAAATCTTTTCTCTCTTTAGTTATTTCTGTCATGTATTTGGTCACAGTGTCAAGAAAAACAAATACAATGATTTTTCAACTCTTTCCCAAGGATTTCTTTCCTGAGTATCTTACCATCTAGCAAAACATTTTCATGCCTTTTCCCCCTAAAGTTCAATAATTTATAATTTATATGTTATGCTGTAAATTGTTGTTGTTGTCAGGTGCTGTCAAGTCAGGTCTGACTTATAGCGAACCTCATGGGGTTTTCAATGGCTGGCTGTTTGGGGATTGCTTTGGCAGTGGATTGCCAGTCTTCTCCCAGTTTTGCAGTGCTAGGGATTGAACCCAGGGCCTCAGAGAGTACAGAGCAGGTACTCTTCCAACTGAGCTAAACCCCAGCCCATGCTGTCAATAGGGCTTATTACTATGAAATATGTCTTGGTCTCCTTATACTCTATACTTTAAAGAGAAGGATCTGCATGTAATTACTGTGCACTGACGGGAAAGGGATTGAAGCAAGTGGGGAGTCAGTAGTGACAGGTAGATTTGGGGTCAAACAGAAAGATCTGACATTGCTTTCAGGAGATCATTGACCATTAAGTAGCAAAAATTTAAGTGAAAGGCTTCCTAAAAGTCTCTTCACCTCTCCTGACTTCATGAGGCAAACAGAACCCAGGAAAGGAGAATGTGAAGATGGGAAAGAAATGGAAGGTGTTCCAATTTTAAATTTGTTCCCTGAAAGACAAAACTATTCATTGATAGTTTGTTTCTTTGCCTCTTTTTTGATTATATTATGCCCTGAATTTCTATAATATCATAGTAAATTTAGTGATATGTGTTACCATGTTTATTTAAGTGTATGTAAGAATAATAGCAACAGACTGCATAAACTACTGCATGTAAATTACCTCAACTTGCCGTAAAATCTGCAGAGATAATAGTAATATGTCCATTTTAGAGATGAGGAGGCTGCATGCTAAAACTTTTATAAGTGATGAATAATCAGGCCATGATTTGAACACAGGTGAGTTCATACGTGTACCTGCTATAACAGGAGTTCTCAAACTGTGGCCCTTCAACCAGCAACCCTGGCTGAAACTTGGTTGTTGTTAGGTGCCACTGAGTCAGTATCTGACTCATAATGACCCTATGTACAACAGGTGAAACACTATTGTTACTGCTTCTCTGCTATTCATAGGGTTTTCAATGGCAGATTGTTTTTTGGGAGTGGGTTGCCAGGTCCTTCTCCCAAGCCTACAGCACCTGGTGCTCCCAGGCTGTCTCCCATCCAAGTACTAACCAGGCCAGATCCTACTTAGTTTCTGAGATCTGATGGGATCAGACGCCACAGTGGTACAGCTGCAGGCAGTCCTTTCCTATAGATGGATGTAATTACAATACATCTTTGCTAATTATTGACTAATGCCTTGCGTTTCTTTTACCATCCTCTCAAATCAGTGTCTACCTTTGAGGAACCTCAGCCTGGCGTATATAAATCATTGAGCTAATATCTTTGCCATACTAAGTAATAAAGTATTTAAGTATGAATTACAAACATGCAAGAAGAAATGTAGTAACTTTTCATTAGTGGTAATTTCACTTTTTAAATATAATTTCTAGAACTATATTGGGGTTGAAAGTGTATAGATTTACATTATAGATTCCTAGAAATATATCGGAGTTGAAAGTATATAGATTTAAATTGTAGATCTATAGATTAAATTGCAGAAAATATTTATCTGTGGTACTGGACAGTGAGACATTACACCTTCATTTATGTATGCAAATAGCTAAAGATTCTATTAGAAAATCTCTAAATTTGGCATATACAGTCAAGGCTGAAGTTCAGTTTATTTGTGTATTGATTCTTCTTTGGAGAGCAAGGCATGCCAATTTCTGTACGAAACAGGAAATATGTGAGTTAAGCAAAAACTATAATAAGCACTCTTAAGTATTTACTGAGAGACATGTGAGTGTATGTCCATACAAAGCTGTGTACACAAATGCTCGTGGCATCTTGTTTATAGCAGCTCCAAACTGAAAAACAAAAATCCATATGTCACAGCCAGTGAATGCACAAACAAACTGTATTGTAACCATACAATAAAAAGCGGGAAACTATTCATGCATACCACAATATAGATGAATCTCAAAGTAATTATGCTGAAAGAAGTTAGACTATAGAAGTTACATAATGTACACCCTATTTACATAAAACTCTAGATAATGCAAAGTAAGGTACAGAGCTAGAGAGAAGACCAGGTCAGAGATGGAGCAGGAAGGTGTGGAAAGGGGGTATTAGATCTGTTTAGTATCTTGAGTGTCATTATGGATATGCCTGTATGTCAAAAGCTACAAAAATATACATTTTAAATATGCATGTGGCAATTATACCTCCATAAACTTTCTAAGGGCTGGGATTTAGCTCAGTTGGTAGAGCACTGTGCTGCAGTCTCTGAGGTTTGGAGTTCGATTCCCAGCACTGCAAAATGGGAGAAGGACGTGGAAACCCACTCCCAAGGCAATCCTGAAACAGCCATTGAAAACCCTATGGGGGTCGCTATGAGTAGGACACGACTCGACGGCACCTAACAACAACAACAAACTTTCTAAAAGTTCCACCTACATGGCTAAATGTGGATGTGAATGTGGCTGTAGCCTAGACAGAAAAAAAATGATAATTTCCCATCAAGTTGTGATGACCTCACCATCCACATCCATGACACATTTCAAATGCTAGTTTTCCTATTTTTTGATCTCCTCATTTCCAACAACTCTTTCCATCGCTTTCCATCACACCATCTCTGCCACCTACTTCCACAGTCACACCTAGCAGTAGTGCTTTATAAATTATAAGGCATATCCCATTAATATTCCTTGAATTGAATATAGTAGGTTAAACCCCACAGGTTTTAACAGAACAAGCTGGAAAAGACCAGAGTACTTCTGGTATCATCTTGTTGTTGTTGTTGTTAGGTGCCGTCGAGTCGGTATCCGACTCATAGTGACCCTCATAGGGTTTTCAGTGGCTGGCTGTTTCAGGATTGTCTTGGGAGTGGATTGACAGGCCCTTCTCCCATTTTTGCAGTGCTAGGAATGGAACTCGGGACCTCAGAGACTGCAGCGCAGCGCTCTACCAACTGAGCTAAATCCCAGCCCATGGTATCATCTTAGTGCATGTCAATAGTAAGTATTAGCATTTTTGTGAAACTTTATCAATTATTTATAAAGATATACATGCATGTATGAATGTATTGGGTTACAATCTGATTTTTTATTGTAAGTCAAGGCCAAAGAAAAAGTTTTAAAAGTACTGTGTTAGATTTTCTCATTACCTACAACTGCACTATTTCCAAAATCTTCTAGTCATCAAATCTTTTTTTTTTTTTTTTTTACGGTACTGGGGGTTGAACCCAGGCCTCAGGCTTACATACTTTGCAAGTGCTGTAACACTGAGCTGCACTCTCAGCCCATTTTTTTTACTTTTCGAGACAGGGTCTCACTAAATTACGCAGACTGCCTCTAGTCTTGAACTTGCCATCCTCCTGCTTCCGCCTCCCGAGCCATTGGGATTATAGGCATGTGTCACAGCACCCGGCCTAGTCATCACATCTTGTTTTTATAGTTACCATCTCACATACAGTCTGGGGTTTAGCTCAGTTAGTAGAGCACTGCTCTATGTGCTCTGACGTCCTGGATTTGATCACTAGCATTGCAAGAATGGGAGAAGGAGTTGGTAGCCCACTCCCAAAACAATCCTAAAACAGCCACTGAAAACCCTATCAATAGCAGAGAAGTACTGACATAGTGCTGGGCATGGCACAGTGTTGGGGAGTGTTTCATTCTGTTGTGCATATGGTCGCTAGCAGTCAGACCAACTTGATGGCACCTACCAACAACAAACCCACATACATTGGCTTTTCCATTTTTCACTGGTACCCACTCATGCCTTCTCTTTCTCCCATCCAGCTTACTTCAGGACCTTCTTTCAGTCTCTCCTTTGCATCCTCTTTAAATTCCCTTTTTCTTCTTTTACTTCAGGGTATTTGTTTTAAAAATTCTTCCTTGATTGGTCCTATGTCTTGATCCCTTTCAGCCTGCCTTCAGGCAGCTGGAGAAGGTTTATGCACCTGTGCTGATTTGTTGGACTTTGAGTTCACCACCACAGGTGCCAAGTGAGCTATCTGCACTATATTTCCTGGTATCTTCACCCTCCCACTATCAGAGAACAGAATGTCACACCTTCTTTTCCCACCTCAAGCATTCTTCACCACCTCCCCCGCTCCATTTTAAGAAAACAGAAATCAGCAGTGAAAAATAGTAAATGAGAGGTACATTGGAGACCCTGATGAGATATGAACACGGGGTTGCCTGAGTAAGTGGCCTCCAATAACAGGAAGGGGTGGGCGGTCACAGTGTGAGGTGCTTGAAAAAATGCCATGCCTCATCCTCCTACCACAAGATGCCAGAGTCGGCTGGACCTGGACCCAGTTACTCTGTCTGCACTGTTTCTGTCCACTTCCACTTTCAGCTTTGGTGTGGCTCCACCTAGGAACCATGTCCCCCTCAACGCTTGTCATCTTCCCAAGGACTTACTTCTTGTAATTTTCTCTTTTCCCTCCAGACTGAGTCCTTCTTATCAACATGTCTCCCATTTCAAAAAGCCCCCTCACTTTCCTCTCCAGGTCCCATCTCATTTCCCCACTCTTCTTTGCATAACCTTCCTCAAAGGATACCTGTAATTATTTCGCTATCTGTTGTATCAATTCCATTAAGAAACAAACATAGGACACATGGATAATATAGCCCATCTGGAAAAGTTGAACCCCTCCCTGGACCTCAGCAATCTAATGAAACCATCTGGGCAAGCTCAAGGATAAACTACTTGTTGCCAAACTTTGGCCAGTTCTCCTCTCCTCTCCTCTCCTCCTCCTCCTCCTTCTCCTTCTTCTCCTCCTCCTCTCCTCCTCTTTTTCTTCTTTCTCCTTCTCCTTCCTTCTCCTCCCTAACCCCCCCTCCTCCCCTCTTCCTCCTCCCCCTCCTCCTCCTTCTTCTTCTTCTATCAATAGCACTATCTGACCCAAGTGACATAGCTGATTCTTCTTGAAACAAGTTCTTTCTCCAGCTCATTATGCTAAACTTACTTTATTCCAATCCCACTTGCCACTGCTTCCTATGTTTCTTTTCTAGTTCCGTGCTATGGTTTCAATGTCCCCCCCCACCACTACCGAGATGTTGTTTGTTGCTGTTGTTAGATGCTGTCCAGTCAGGTCCAACTCATAGCTACCCTATATACAGCAGAACAAAACACTCCCCAATTCTATGGCAGGCACATGATCTTATTTATGTTTAAGCCCACTGTTGAAGACACTTGTGTCAATCCATCTAGTTGAGAGTTTTCCTTTTTTCACTGACCCACCACTCTCCCAAACATGATGTTCTCTGGGGATTGGACTCTCCTGACTAAATGTCCAAAATATGTAAGACACAGTCTAGCCATCCTTGCTTCCAAGAGCACTCTGTTTGCACTTCTAGGACAGATCTTTTGGTTCTTTGTGGCAGTCCATGGTATGTTCAATATTCGTCTCCAGCACCATAATTCAAAAGCATCAATTCTTCTCCTGTCTCCCTTGTTCAATGTCCAGCTTTCACAACCATATGATATGACTGAAAATACCATGGCATGGGTCAGGTGCACCTTCTTCTTCAGTATGACATCTTTACTTTTCAACACTTTAAAGAGATCTTTTGCCATAGCTTTTCCCAATGCAATGGATCCTTTGATTTCTTGAGTGCTGCTTTCATGGCTGTTGGTTATAGGACCAAATAAAGCAAACTCTTGGGCAACCTCAATCTTTTCTCCATTTATCATGATATTGCTTACTGACTCAGTAGTAAGGACTTTTGTTTTCTTGATGCTGAGGCGCAATCCATGCTGGGGTTTTTTTCTTTGATCTTCATTAGTAAATGTCTCAAATCTTATTCAGCTTCAGCAATCACTTGTCTGTCAGTTTGTCATACTGTGGAGGCTTGCATGTTGGTGTGATGCTGAAAGCTATGTCACCAGGATTAAATACCAGCAAGGTCACCCATGGTGGACAGGTTTCACCCGAGCTTCCAAACTAAGACAGACTGGGGAGGACACAGCAACCCAGCCCCTAAATAATTAGTGCTTGAACACCCCCTGAATAACAGAGAAGCACTGCCAGATAATTAAACAGGAAGTTGAATATTAGGGTGGTAACACAGTGCCTGGTACATAGCAAGTCATCCATTAGGGTTAGCTAGATACAAACAGCACCTAGAAAATCTATACAGGGAGAGGTAGACAAAGTACTAGGGAGACAAAAACTCTAAACTTTCCAGACATGGCAGTATGTGCCTGTAGTCCTAGCACTCAGGAGGCTTGTGAGTTCAAGGCCAGTCTGGGCTAAATAGCAAGATTCTGTCTCAGAATTCAAAAAACTAAACAAAACAAACGCCTTATAACCCTAAACACTTCCCTCAATGAATAAGAAAAAATAAAAATAAATAAAATATGTTCTCTGTTCTTGGTCAAGATTCTGGAATTGCCCAATAAAATGCATCTGTAGGAAGATGAAAGGCAGTAATAAAGTTACAAACAAAAATCAATGAATTGGAAAATAGGAAATCGTTGTCTTTCTCAGTTGCTTCTCTGAACAAAATAAATAGATATAACTCTGGTAGGCTTTTAATAAAAGGTAAAACAAATCTACTGAATAAAAATTGGAATTATGATATACACAAATGTAATATTTTTAAAATTATAATCATATTCCACACACTACTCAGTGGATATAGTGATCTTTGTTATTGCTGTTGTTGTTTGGTGCCATTGAGTCGGGTTGGACTCACAGCCACCATCACAGGGTTTTCAAAGGCTGATAGTTTC
>VMDO01032003.1:0-19496 GCA_007922755.1 Pedetes capensis
GGAGACAGAGGCTTGGGGACAAAGAGAAACTGTTCATCAATAAACAGTTTTTCTGGGGTATTGGAAGGGCAGAGTCCATGCCTTCAGCCTCTCATGGTCCTTCACACTCATGCTGATTGTTAACTTATATTATTATTGTTGCTACTACTGTTGTTAAGAACCCAGGAGAAAGAGACAGATTAGAAGGTGAGAGAACTTTAGTCCTACATTGGATAGAGCATGACCTTAGTTTTTGTCTCTTAGGACATCCACGTGGGCTGCTGACCATGAACTCTGGAGACCAGCAGCACCACCCACAACGTCAATGCAGCCTACTCAGACCCCTTCTCACCTTACCATTTCTTCTCAGCTCATCCCCTCTTCCCATTTATTATCTCCTAATTTCTCCACTGTGGCATCCAATCCCATCAGATCTCAGAAGCTAAGCAGGGTCAGGCCCAGTTGTACTTGGATGGGAGACCGCCTGGGAACACTAGCTGCTGTGGGCTTGGGAGAAGGACCCAGCAACCCACTCCCAAAAATCAATCAGCCACTAAAAACCCTATGAATTGCAAAGAAGCACTGACAATAGTGTTTTGCCTATTGTATGTAGGGTGGCTATGAGTTGGACACTGACTTGATGACAGCACCTAACAATGACAATTTCTCCACTAGTCCTTATTTATCACTCTATCCTCAGTCTTCCAGGGTTGTCTCTGGAGAGAATTATCTCTGTGATATTTTAGCAAATAGAACTTCTGACTCTCAATAATGGTGGAGGCCATAGTGCTTAGAAGGTACTAAATTCTATTTAACTGTCAGATGTATGTATGTATGGACGAATGGATGGATGTATGGATGGATGAATGAATGGTAGAAAAATATAGTTATTAAATTTCTGAGTTGGGAAATCAGGCAGAATCTGTTTAGAAACTGTTATGGTTTAGATGCAAAATGGCCCCCATAGGCTCATGTTTCAATACTTGGTCCAGAACTGGTGGTGCTATTTTAAGAGGTTGTTGACCTTTGTGCTGCGGGGCCTAGCTGGCAGAGGTAGGCTATATGTTGCCTGAAGTTCCAATAAGCTGTGTACTTCCTCATCCACCATGATAGGAAAAGCCTCCACCATAGGGTCCTGCCACTATGACCTGAGCTCCTCTGCCTTTCTTTCTGTACTACTATGGACTGACTGTCTTAAACCATGAACCAAAATAAGTAAATCCTCCCTTAAGTTGTTTCTGTTTCGTATTTTTGTCACAATAATGTAAAAGCTTACTAATATAGACTCTCAGCTCCATCACGTACTACCTCAGTATTCATGGGCAGAAAATAATTTTTTTTTTCACATCACAATTTTCTCATCAGAAAAAAATATTACCTACAACAAGGAAGAGAAGATTCAGTAAATAAAGCTTACTAATATAGACTCTCAGCTCCATCACGTACTACCTCAGTATTCATGGGCAGAAAATAAATTTTTTTTTCACATCACAATTTTCTCATCAGAAAAAAATATTACCTACAATAAGGAAGAGAAGACTCAGTAAATACTAGCTTTTCAGACATCATTTTAAGAGCTAATTTAATGGATACTGAAAGACATTCTTACAAGATTCTTTTGCCAGTAGTAGAAGAGGAAGAGGTAGATGCTGAGATAAGGAAAGAGAAGGAAAAGGATAAACAATCACACAGAATTTAAGAAGGAATTACATGATTCTTGGCATTCTAACACTGAGATAAGTGGATGAGGCAACCAACTGTGGGAATCTCCTTGTACATCCGGAAGTAATTTAGGGAGGAAGAAAGAGGAAAAGCATAACTTTGAAGAAGCAAGTTTGGAAGTGGCTTAGTTCCCACGCTGATATTCTAAAAGGGGAGCTGTTACAAAGCAGTTAACCCTCAAGTATTCCATTCTAGACTGTATTCCCTCTCCCCATGAGGTGAGCAAATGAAAGTCACTGTCTTTAAGAATTCACCCCTTCACCCCCACCACTGTTCTCCATCCCTCAACTGCTGTCCAGACCCCATCACCTCCATCCAGTGCTCCCCAATCCAGCGGAAGATTTCCAAGCAAGCCAATGCATCAAGACCATGGGCCCTGAAGCGCCCAAGGCTACAAGCAAGCCACCAAGAGCCTGCCAACTCCTCCCATCCTTGGGAAGGAGGGAGGCAGAGAAGGCGAGCTGCGAGAGTCAAGACCACCGGACCTCCAGCCCAGTGGAAAACCAACTGCTTGTAGCTGTGCCTTTAATGCTGAGCTGTACCACCAGTAAGCCTGTAGCATTCTATGCTGCAGGCTTTGAGCTAGCACTTGAGCACTTGACAGGGGCTGCTTGTTGGTTGCACCCCACTTGGGGAATAACCCAATAAACTTTCCCTCTCCTGTTTCCCACAGAAGGTCTCCTGAGGTCCTTCTTTGGCACCTCCGGCCACTACACCAACCCAGTCCAGTGGGTCCCCGATACCCACTTGGTATCAGGGCAAGGCTCTGACCTCTGCTGGGCCTGAGCCAAACCCTGACACTGGTCCAGCGCTGCCTGGCTATTCAGGAGAGATGGTCCTTGTCGGAATTGGAACCAAGGAAGAAAGCTTTCTGGGAGGCCTGAGGAGGGCCACACTGCTGAGGCTCTGATCTCCAAGGAGGGAACTGTTAGGATCCTAAAGGGATGCAGACTTTTCTAGAGACACTATCAAAAGCAGAAAAGGGAGAAGCCAACCCCAGGATTTCCTACTTCTGGCTATCTCCTTGTTGGCAAAATTGAATAAGAAGTCAGATGGGTGGGAAGTTTAGGAAGTGTAGTTTACCCAGCCTTCCAGCTTTGATATTACATAGAAAGGTACGGGTAGATTACCTCTACTAGAGAAAGGGAAATAAGCTGGGAGAAGGAATTGATGATGATGGTGACGATGATGAACAATGCCAATGATGAAAATCAAGATGACCACTATAATAAAAACAAGAGCAATAGGAACAACTAGCATTAATGACCAGGCACCATTCTAAGCATTTTCTATGGAGAGAGAGAGAGAGAGAGAGAGAGAGAGAGAGAGAGAAGAGAAGAGAAAGCAAGGGGAGAGGGAGAGGAGATGGAGCAAGGCACATAGCTGTGTGATTTAGTATTTCATCCCTGAGCAACTGCATTTTGTACTTCCTCTTGCTCAGATCCCTCTTCCACACACAGAGACAAAAAATTTTAAAAAATCACATTATTAGATAACAGCCACGGGGCTAGGTGTTCGGCTGAGAAACGTTCACATTACCTTATTTGATTTTCACAATAGGCATACGTTGAAAAGGAAAACAGTCTAGAAGAGGTTAAATAACTTACAGCCTGTGAATTGTTCCTATGCAGTAAAATTCAATTCTGATTCTACTTGTCTACAGACCGTGCACCCACAGATTAATGCGTGAAAACTATATCCAAAACCAGTGCTCTTCTCTACTCTCCTCAGAACGGCAGCTTCTATCTTCTGGGAGGCTCTGTGTCCCTGCTGCTGCCTTTTAACTAGGAAGGTTCTGAGAGAGTTTAGAGCCATTAGCCTGGGGCAAGCCACTCTGGCCTAGAGGGGGTGTGCTTTGAGAAAGGAGTTTTGAAGTTGACAATGAAAGTAATTTCCCCTCCCAATGGAGCCTAACTAGCAGTTCCTAAAAGACTGCCAAGTAAAGAATTCTTTTTTTTTCTTAGTAAGTTATTTTATCATACCAAACAAGTGGTCCTAAAGGTTATATGGAAAGACAAAATACACAGAATGGACAACACAATGCTGAAGGATAACTTCGCAAGACAGACAATATCAGACTTCAGAGGAGTAGCCTGAAACATGTCCTTTGACCATGTATCCCTGGGTAAAGAGAAGTCACATCATTTCTCAGCTTCTGAGGTGTCCTGGCATCCTGCTGGGACTGGTACAGCACTAGCAGGTCACAGGGTGACAGAGGCTGTGGCTGAGATGTCCAGACTGTGGTGGAGTCCGAGCCTGTGATAAAGAATTCTTTAAAAGAAAAAAGAAGAGGGAAGGAAGGAATGAATGAAGGAAGGAAGGAAGGCAGGAGAAAGAAAGAAAGAGGAAAGAAAGAAAGAGAAAAAAGAAAGAAAGAGAGAAAAGAAAGAAAGAGAAAGAGAAAGGGGGGAAGGAAAGAAAAAGAAAACATAAATTTAAAAGAGAGAAGATAAAGGAATCCAGGCCCTGGTATTCAAAGCGAGAAGGAAAAGGGACATGGTATTAGTTTTCTAACACTGTTGATTTCTATCACAGTAGAACAAATTACACCACACTTAGTGGCTTAAAAGAACACACAATTGATTTGTCTTCAGTTTCAGGGTATCAGGAATCCAAGCACGGCTTAGCATCCTCTGCTCAGTGGTTCACAAGGCTGCAATCAAGGGGTTGGCCAGAGCTGGTTTCTCACCTGAGCTAAAGGTCCTCTTTTAATGTCACACGCTTGTCAGCAGCATCCAGCTCCTTGAAGTTTTAGGACTTGTGGTGGCTTGCTTCTTCAGAGCCTGCAGGAAGGAGGGAGCGAGGGAGGGAAAGAGGGAAAGAGGGGAGAGAGAGTGAGAGAGAGAGAGAGAGAGAGGAGGTAGGGAGGGAATGAGAACAAGCAAGTAGGAGGAAGAAGGGCTTGAATAAGGAGCCTAGAAAAAGGGATTCTACATAACATAACAATCACAAGAGTGACCTCCCATCACTGTTGACACATCTATTGCTTAGAATCAATTTACAGGTCCCATCCACATAGATCATAGCCTTCAATATGGGTTATGACTAAACATCAACAAAACAAAAATCCTTACGACTGGGTCAGCACGCCACTTCACAACAAATGGAGAAAAGATTGAGGTTGTCCAAGATTTTGCTTTGCTTGGCTCTATATTCAACACCCATGGAAGCAGCAATCAAGAAATCAAAAGACGCATTGCTCTAGGAAAAGCTGTGGCAAAAGATCTCTTTACAGTATTGAAAAGCAAAGATGTCACATTGAAGACGAAGGTGCGTCTGACTCATGCCATGGTATTTTCAGTGGCATCATATGGTTGTGAAAGCTGGACATTGAACGAGAGAGACAGAAAAAGAATTGATGCTTTTGAATTGTGGTGCTGGAGACGTCTATTGAATATACCATGGACTGCCAAAAGAACCAACAAATCTGTCCTAGAAGAAGTACAGCCAGAGTGCTCCTTGGAAGGAAGAATGGCCAGACTGCATCTTACATATTTAGGACATGTAGTCAGGAGAGAACAATCCCTGGAGAAGGACATCATGTTTGGGAGAGTGGCAGGTCAACGCAAAAGAGGAAAACCCTCCACCAGATGGATTGACACAGTGTCTGCAAGAATGGGCTTAAACATAAATAAGATCGTTTGCTTGGCACAGAATCGGCAAGTGTTTCAATCTGCTGTACATAGGGTCGCTATGAGTCAGACTCGACTTGACGGCACCTAACAACAACAACAAAATCCACATAGAATGGGAGAAGGGCCTGGCAATCTACTCCCAAGGCAATCCCGAAACAGTCAGCCATTGAAAACCCTATGAGGGTTGCTATGAGTTGGATACCGACTCGACGGCACCTAACAACAACAGCAACAGCATCCACATAGAAGGAAAGGGGATTTTGCAAGGGCATGAACACTAGGAGGCAGGGATCATAGCGGCCCCTACAGTCAGCCACAACCTCTAGGGGTGCAGAACAGAGTAGTGATCAGATGCTGCTGAGAACCTTACTTTCTCTCTCCTCATCTTGTATCTACCACCCGCTCTTTTCTCATCTTCCTGTCCACCAACTCCATCCACCATAAGGCAACTCTGAACCACATCTCCCAGGGTTGCATTTCTGAGAAATCACAACAGAAGTCTCTGCTCAGGGCTTTCGTCAGACATCCAGGAGCAGAAAGAGGCCTTTGCAGGGCTCTGTGTGCATCAGCAGACATGGTCCCAGGGCCAAGTGTGGGAATGGAGATGGGGGTGGGGGATTAGCAGATGATAAGAAGAGGCATGACGGTTTAAACCCTCTCCCTGTCTAATCTCTTACTGACTGAGAAACATCACATGGAGGAGTCTGGAAGGAATTAACACTAATCCCCTTTCAACTCTTCCTCGTCTTCCCTCGCCCATCCTCTCTGGATGCTCCCTGTGGGGTCCGTCAGTCACAGAGGATCCTGAGTAATCAGCTAGGATGCTAACACCCCACTTTCAGAAATGCATTGGCCTTGCCTCCACCAACAAGCCCTAAATAAAGCACAATGAAAGGGACAGGCAGAGCGTCACAAATGAGTCCAAGGAGGAGGATGAAAGTGAGGGACGTGGAAATGGTGTCAGGTGTCATCGAAAGAGGAAAGGAGGGGGATAGAAGCAAAGTGAAGGGAAATGAGAGAAGAGGAAAGGGCAAGGACCCCACCTTTCTCTTAAAACTTAGTCCCGCTCCTGTAAACTGAGCGGAGACTGGCTCCCAGCAGCCTGCTCCCTTAAGGGGCATTATTAGGCTTGCTGGAAGGTGAAATGAGCCCTCTGGTCCCGGGTCCAGTCCTAATGATTAGGAAGAAATCTGGCCCTTGTTTCCCAGGTCCATATTGCCCAGAACTCAGCCTAATACAGAGGTGATATTCTGCAAATGCCTGTCAAATGAATCAGTGCTTTTTTTTTTCTTTCTATGCCAACATTTGATCTAGCCATAGCCTGAAGGCTATGTATGGGCATCTTATTTTAACTTACACATCCATCTATTCATCCATTTATCAAATATCTATTGAATGTTGTCTATTCTGTGTCGGGCACTGTGATAAGAAATGGTGTTATAATAATGAATAGAGGCCATGGTCAATTTCCTCATGGACCTCTGCTATTGAACAGAAATTCATAAAACCTAGAAAGCATTATGGGGCTAGGGCTTAGCTTTGCTGATTGATGGAGTGCTGCTCTGTGATCTCTCAGAGGCCCCAGGTTTTGTCCCCAGCACTGCAAAAGTGGGAGAAAGGCATGTCACCTGCTCTCAAAACAGCCATTGAAAACCCTATGAGGGTTGCTAATGAGTCAGATATGACTCCATGGCCCCTAACAACCTCAGAAAGCATTATAAGCAATACATGATAAGCTAAGACCTATAAACAAGGCACCAGATCCCAGTTTTAGGAAACAGAAAGCATTTTAGAATAAGTTATATCTGTTGTTGTTGTTAGATGCTGTCCAGTCACAAACTTACAAAATGAAGACAGACAAGGGGGTTTGGAGCGGGGGATTCCATTTAAAGGGAAGAGCCCAGAAAAAGTCCCAGATGGCAGAGTAGCACATTGAAGTGCCCATGGTTTAGACGAGGCCAAGGTGCAAGCTAAAGAAATACAGGAGGGTCTCATGACATAGGCTTAGAGGACAAAGCAGGGTCAGATTACAGCTGGCACTTTGTTCTGAGGATACTAGAGAATTCTTTCAGGGGTTTAAGTGGGGAAAATGACAAAACCATATTTGCATTTGAATAATAGCATGCAGAATAAACAAAAGGAAGTAAAATTGATAGGATAAAACTATAATTAGGCGGCTGCAAGATGAAGGTGACCCAAGTGTGGGTAGTGATGGAAGCGATGAGAAACAGTAAAGAGATCTTGAAAAAAGAAACGAGGCAGAACTTAATGTCCATGTTGGATTGGATACAGGGATTGATACAGGGAATTGGATACAGGGAAAGAATCAAGAATGACTTCCTTCCTAGCATCTACCTTGTTTAAAAGGTTGGACTGTGGTACCGTTTGCTGGAAGAGTCGGAAGGAGTTTGGAGGGAAGATTGTTGTTGTTGTTAGGTGTCATCCAATCAGTGTCCAACTCATAGTGGCCCTACATACAACAGGTGTAATAGTATTGTTAGTGCTTCTCTGCTATTCATAGGGTTTTTGATGGCTGGTTGTTTTTTGGGAGTGGGTTGCTGGGTCCTTCTCTCTGGAGGGAAGATAAATGGGTCTAAATACAGAGGAGCTAAAGTATCCAAGGTACATCCAAGTAGAGGTGTCCAGCAGGTATAAGGAGAAAAGCCTGGATAGAGACCAAGACCGGAGAGGAGAGGGGGATTTCACCTGGGGATTAAGGCCATATGACTAAATAAGGTGGTGCAGGGAAATTCAGCCGGCATCCATGCCCTGCTCTGCTCATTCCTCATCCTCCATCTCAGGTTCTTGACTCTTCACCCACAGCAAGACATGTGGACAGGGCTGATCTCCAACAAAGGAGACTGAAACAGCTTCTTTTGGTGGGGGAGGTGGTGTTGGCAGAGGCAGCTTCCTTAGCATTCGTTTTGGGCAACAGAAAAGCTTTCTGCTGCTTCCATTGTGATTCCTAGAGCCAGAATGTGTGTTTGGAAAGTTGGCTATTTTTATACTGCCTGTATTTGCTGCAATTATTGCCTTGCAGTTTCCCTTAGTGTTTAGTAAAAGTCTTTCTGAAAATACCAGCCTATCTCAGTTGTGTTAAAGGGATGGAGGTATAGGGAGCTCTTGTCACTCTTGGGTTTAACTGTTAAAAGGGAAACTGTGGCCTTTAGGGGCTTGGAATGATGTTACAGGAAGTGCTATGGTTTGAATAGGTGTCCCCCAAAGGCTCATAGCTTGGTCCCCAGCCCTTGGTGCTATTAGGAGTTGTTGGAAACTTTAAGGGACAGGGCCTACTGGGAGTCAATGGTATGCCTTGGAAGGGGCTTGTGGGACACTGGTCTCTACCTCTCTCTCTTTCATGTCCCAGCTATGAGTCAAACAGCCTTGCCCTCTCACACACTTCCACTGTGTGTGCCACTCCAGGCCTAAAATAAGACAAATAGGTCATGGATTGCTTTGAAACCCCTAAAACTGTATGCCCAAATAAGCTTTTCCTTTTTTTTTATTGGGAAATTTTAAGGTACAGCTTAATGGGGTTCATTATAACATGCATTTCATTGTGGCATTTCCATATATGCGTTTCATTGTACATTGCTCACATAATCTCCCCCGTACCCTCTCATGACCCTCCTCCCCGATCCCCACCCTCCCACCAATGATCTCCTTTCTACTTGTACGTCTTTTTGTAAGAATATTTATCTACATACGTGCATCCCAATTGTGATTTAAGTCCAAACTTTTTTCTAGAGTGATCTACCTTTTTACATTCTCAGTAGTATTACATGAGTGATCTAGCCAATTTACTTTATTGCCAGTCTTCGGTATTATTGCTATTATTATTATTATTATTATTATTATTTTAGCCATTCTTGTAGGTTTTTTTCCCTATCTTTTCCTTTTTTTCCACTGTACTAATAAAGTTGTGCTGTTTGCATTGAGGTTGACCTCTCCCCATTTCCTCCCTCCTCATTGACCCTCTTCCCCCTTCTGTTTTTTCCCATCATTATTTCCTTTTGCTAGATCCCTCCCTCCTTCTTTCCAGTCCTTAAATTGTTTCCCTTCTACATAAGTTTAATTGAGCTTTTTATTATGTTTCAATTTATGTATAGGACTTTTTCCTTCCTTTAAGTTTGATTCAGCTCTCACATATGAGTGAGAACATATGGTATTTCTCTTTTTGGGCTTGTGTTTGTTCACTTAAGATGATTTTCTCCAATTCCATCTATTTTGTTGCAAATGACATTATTTCATTTTCTAAATTGCTGAGTAGTATTCCATTGTGTATATGTACTGTGGGTGGTGGCATGCACCTCTCTGGTCCAGCCTGGATGTTTTAGACAGGAGGCATGACCATGTGCACAGATAACTATGTATTTAAGACCCTTAGGTGAGGGGCACAGACTCCTGCAGCCCTCAGGAGTGCCGCTGAGAAGAGAGGGGAGAAAGGAAAAGCCTCGCGATGCTTTTGCCTTAGGGGACTGTGCAGCTCTTTATTGCCTCGATGCCCTTACAAGGGCCAAGAGGTACCCAACATGTACAGCTTAAAGGGCGCTACAGCTCTATGGCTGCCTTGAGGACAGCGGTGGCTCTTCTGCCTGTGGCGCTGGGACCAGAGACTGTCCTCAGCTTCTGTCCCTAGGCACTAGGCCAAGGGGCTCTCCTCAGCTTGCTAGCAGTCCTTGAGTGTGCCATCCAGATGTCCTGGTCCTAATGGCTAGGGATACCGAGCATTTTTGTGTGTGTTTCATGGCCTTAGTAGCGTCTTCATTTGAGAACCATCTGTTCAGTTCCTTTGCCCACTTGTGTATTAGAACTTTTCCTTTTTATAAACTGATTTATTTCAGGTGTGTGTCAGAGTCATGAAAAGCTGACGAATACAGGAGAAATCAGCTGGAAAGACACCCACAGGAAGAAGAATGCCCTGGGGCATCGACTTGGGAACCATTTGTCCACATGCCCCTTCCTACCTGGAGATGGCCTGCCAACCTGGTTCTCTGCTGTCACTTGCTCTGTTTTAATAAAGGGTATAGGTCAGAGCTTTGGGAGGAAAAAGGATATTGGAATCAGGTGAAAATTAATTTGAACCCTAACACTACCATTTAACAACTAAGAGACCTTGGGCAAGTTACTTGGCTGTACTGAGCCTGTTTTCTCATGGGCAAAATGGAAATAGCTCCCATTATAGTGTCAGTCAAATAATGTCTATAAAAGTTAATGCCTAGCACAGGTACTCAGCAGATGAAGCATGTTGTCCTTTTGTCCCTTTGAGTACCCACAAGTTATGACAACATCAGAGGATTGGAATTCAGAAATCAGGGATGAGCCTAAAGATTCAGAATCAAATGAACCAAAAGAGGCAAAAGTAATGTAGGGTCAAAGGTGTGCAATGTGTTCAAACCCTACAACTCCCCAGAAATAAGAGGTCTGTAAGAAACAAGACAGAACAAAGAGTAGACAAGAGGTCCCAGCATTTGAAAAATCCAACCTGAGTCTTGCCCCTGCCCTTGGCTTCTTGGATGTTTCTTTCTGGGACTGACATTTACTCAGGGGCTCAGTTCCACTGGGATCTGAAGCTAACCCAATGGCCAGAGGGAGCAGGCGGCTGGAACATAGTGGGGATTCTAATGTTTTCCTGGGTATGCTGGAGCTCAGTCAAACCATTCAGGCTGAGTCTTTGCTGCTTATACATGGATTTGGGTGCAGCCTAGAAACTCTATATTTTTTCTACCTATTCTTTTCCTCATCTCTGAGAACTTGAGCAAGATAAAACTACAGCTTCATCCCCCTCTGAGCACCTTTCAAAGACTGGCTGAGTAACCATAGACAGAGCAACTGGAAGCCTCCAATCCATTTCCCTTCCAAGCCAATTGTTTGTTCTTCCCACCTCCCACAGCAGGAGGAAGATGGATTGCAGTCACTGGAGAGATCACAAAATGGCAAGGAGGGAGGAATATCTGGCCAAGATTCCCCATTTTTCCAAAAAAAAAAAAAAATTAATTGTCATGCTGGGACTGAAAGGGGTAATTGAAATCACAAAACACAGGAACTACAAACTCAAATGTTGTCACCTTGATGCCACTTTTCTTTGTCTTTGGATCAGAAAAGGGCCCTCCTGGGGGCCTACACCAGCCAGTGTGTGGAGTTCTCCTATGGGCACAGACCCTATGTGGTCCAAAGAGCATGAGGTTCAAAATATTTATTCACTGGAGGAGGATGCGAAGTCATCTCCCTGCTCCTGAATGCAAAGGAGGTAGCCCTTGGAGCTGCCTGCCTCTGTGTGACTGACCTGAGAAGTCAGCTTGAGATCAAAGCAAACTACAAAAGAGATTAGAGCTGAGAGAGCTGGGGCTGGGAATCTGCAGCCCCCAATGCACTGCAAGCCTCTAAATGAAACAAACTCCGAAAGCTGCCATACTTTCAGACTCTTAGCCAGTGCATCAGTAAACCAGGGTGAGTCAGAATTTCCCTGATTTAAAATGTCAGATTTCTTCCTAATCTACTAAGAAACCCTACTGCTCTCCTCTCACTTGGGATCAACGTGCACCCAAACAAGAAATCCTATTTCTAAATCTGCTCCATACTCTGGAGTGCTGACTACATTTGACCTTGGGAAAGCTACTTAACCTCCTGTGTTTCATATTGTTTATCAGTTAGGTATGAAAGTAATAGACTCATCTCGTGTAACACACGAGCACATCACGTGTTAACAGACACTGGTGGTGGTGGTTGTCATTAGTAGGAATACTATTGGTATTGGTATTTGGGATGCTCATTTTAAGTGGAAACTTGCCTGAACACTGGGTGCACAGATTAAATATTGCTTCCCAGTGCATCTAAGAGGGTGTTTCCATATGAGGTAAGCATCTGACTCAGTGGCCTCAAAAAGTGGACCTACATTGCAGCAGGCTCCCAAAGTAAGATTCCCTTCTCTCCTGGTGATAAGCCAGGAGTTCCTGATTAAAACATTGCTTGTTCTATTAAAACATTGTTTGCTCAGCTAAAGGTTGTTTAACTTGTTACAAATAATGTGTGTTTAAATCATTTTGCTTTCTTACAAAATGACCTAGTAAATTCTGCTAATAACAGAGCTGTTTCAGCTTGATAGAACTGCTTACTGCATACAATGTATATCTCTTTGTTCCAGCCTAGAGCAATTTAAGCCCTCCCCTTTCTTCCCCTGAGTTGCAAAAGATAACTAAGAACGTGCCTACCCTCTACCCATTCCCATAACTTTGCTTTATCTGTTCTCACACCATTATAGCCCTCCCCATTCAAAAACCTATAAGAAGTCTCAGCTTCCTCTGTTTGGGGCTCAGTCTTTGCAAATGATTCCATTGAGACCAGTACCAGTACAATAAAGTCCTCCTGAAGCCTCAGGTCTCTCTTATTCTCTTTGGAATTCCACACTGTGGGCAGGTGTAACATAATCCCTTGAGGGTCTCAACAGGACAAAAGGAAGAAGAAGGAGAAATTTCCTCCCTTCCTTTTTTCTGTCTCACTACTCGAGCCAGGACACCTCATCACCTACTCCAGCACCCAGACTGGAATTACACCACCAGCTCCCCTGGTTCTCAGGCCTTCATTCAGACTGAGCTATATCGCCAACTTTCTAGGGTCGGTAGCTTACAGACAGCAGTGTGTGGGACTTCTCAGCATCCAGAATCATGTGACACAATTCCTCATTCTCTCTCTCTTCTCTCTCTTCTCTCCTCTCTCCTCTCTCCCCCCTCACCCTCTCTCTCTCCTCTCCTCCCTTCTCATCTCCTCTCCCCTCCTCTCCTTCCTGTTTGCCATGGGGTGAACAATCTCTCTCCCATGCTGGGTAGATTGGCACACAACCATAATTCCAGTAACTTGGGAGGCAGAGGCATGAGGATCACAAGCTCAAGACTAGAGACACTGCAAAATTTAGTGAGACCCTGTCTCAAAGACAAAAGAGTAAAAAATGGGCTAGGGGTGTGGCCCAGAGGTACAAGGGCTTACAAATCACGCATGAGCCCCTGGGTTCAACAACAGCAACAACAACAACAACAACAACAACAACAACAACACACACACACACACGCACACACACACTTCCTCCTTTAAGTTGCTTATGCCAGGCATTTTGTTCCAGCAATAAGCAAACTAACACATTCTTCATCCAATACATGTCCGTTCTTTCCTTTGCTCTGCAGCCTGGAATGAGTTATTGGGTAAGATCAGTTAACTTCATAACTGGTCTTCCATAAATCCAGGGACAAACACAGGGTCTATTAGGGCCCTGGGTTGGGAGACCTTGGCAGTTATCAGCTAAAAAGAGTGTGGTATGATCTGGTTGACAAGGGGTGACAACCAGACTGAGCTGTCTTATCAGAGGAGCTGGCAAAGAAAATAGCTGAACTTGAAATACCAAAGAAAAGGCCTGCAGGCAAGTCCAAAGTAAGCATTTAAAGTTGGGACATTGTTAGCTACATTGTCAACAACCTGGCTGACCAGAGTCAATTAACAAGCCTAAAGATGAGGAACAGCAGTCAAGAAATCTAAAGACTCATTGCATTGGGAAAAGGCTGTTGCAAATGACTTTCTTAAAGTGTAGAAAAGTAAAGATGTCACATTGAAAATGAAGGTGCACCTGACTCATGCCATGATATTTTCAGCCACATCATATGGTTGTGAAACATTGAATAAGGGAGACAGGAGAAGAATGGATACTTTTGAATTATGGTGCTGGAGACAAATATTGAATGTACCATGGACTACCAAAAGAACCACCAGATCTGTCCTAAAAGAAGTACAACCAGAGAGCTCATTGGAAGCAAGGATGGCTAGACTGTGTCTGATGTAATTTTGGACCAAATTACATCAGGAGGGACCAATTCCTGGAAAAGGATATCATGCTTGGGAGAATGGCAAGTCACAAACAAAAGGAAGATTCTCCACTAGATGGATTGACACAGTGTCTGCAACAATGGGCTTAAATATAAGTAAGATTGTGTGCCTGGCACAGAGTTAGGGAGTGTTTCTTTCTGTTGTGCATAGGATCGCTATGAGTTGGACCAGACTTGATGGCACTTAACAGAAGATGAGGAGCAAAGTCAAATTAGGGTACAAATTGGAACTGAACTAGAGAGAATCAGGAGAGGTAAGAGGTTATAGAATAATGGCTTCTCTACCATGTGATCTTTGGTGAACTAAACTGTTTCCTCTGGATATCATGGTTACCAAGGAAAATGACATGTTCTTGTTCCACCTAATGGATCATTGACTTTGAGAGGTCAAAGGAATGGAGATGGCTTAAAAAATCAGGATTAGGGTAGACAAAGCTACTGAACAATCAGTTATTGCAAAACGTCCATGGGATATGTGATTCTATAAACCCTCAGAAAAGTGTGTAATCATCTCTGATATTTATTTCATGCAATCATCGATCTCCAACGCAATCCTGAATTCTTCACATAACAAAGATGTCACCAGCCTGCTTGCTACCTCTCTGATCACCCAAGCCAGGCAGAAAGAACAATTTACCAGGGAAACCAAGAGATACTACTTCCCTTCTTGCATAATATAGTTTGCCTCTGATAATCTACCTGCCATAGCTGACTTTTTTCTTCCTGCTGCGGCAATCAGAACCCTCTCATTATGCAACTACAATGCTTGCTCCAGCCTGGCCGGCTTCAGAATTAACTTGTCATGTTTGCCCCACCATGGGGACTTGCAGGGTGTCAGAGCCTCAAGCAGCTACAACACCAGAGGGAAAGAGAATTGCTGCCTGTGTCATTTTTCATCTGCAGCAGCATAGCGGGCTCATTAAAGAGAGGGTTGGAAGGTGCTATGGACAGACACATGTGCTGGGAGCATGGGGACCTGCTTTTGAGTTCCAAGTCATAAGGACATGTGTTCATAAGACGTTTTACACCTTCCAAATCGCTTTCTCACATTCTCACATGGGAAGCAGGCCATAGGGAGGTGATTATTTCTCTTTTCACAGAGTTAGTGGTGATGCAGCAGAGAAATCCCAGAACACTGAATCACGGACACCAGTTGAAGTGACATCTCTGCTGCTAACCAACGTATGAATCTTTGCAAACCCATTTAGCTTTGCCATGCTTCTATTTTCTCAGCTCCAAAATCGAGGCAATAAAACCAGTGTGAAAGGAACTTGATCAGATGAACACAATCTTAAAATGCTTTATAAATTCTATAGTACGCCACACATTGATCCGTCGTAATGATTCTACTAAGTAATGGTGGCTCAAATGGGAATGATGAAGCATCGGTGAGGTCAGGAAAGGCAGGAGGTGCCCTGGAGTCAGACTCCCTGGGTTCTGCTCTCTGCTCCTCTTTTACCTCATTCTCTGGCCTGGGGAAAGTTACTTAATTTTCTTCTGGATCCAGTGTTACATCAAAGCAAAATGGAAAATAGTGAAAGCTGTTTTGAGGGTTGAGCTCGGTAGTACAGGTGAACTACATAGCACAGAGGGTAGAACATAATAAATGTTCAACCAATAGCTGTTATTATCATCATTACCACCATCATCATTGTCATCATTATCATCATTGCCATCATCAGCCTCTGGTAACTACCAGGACCAGATTCCATGATTCTTGGTCCAGTGCTACAGAGGCTTGATGACCTCTAACTTGACCACAGATTAGACGTAGGAGCACTGGATACCAGATTCACCTTTCTGTTACTGCAGACAGGAGATCTGGGCTTCAGAGAGGGAGTTGAGTTACCCTAAAGTTATAGGTGGGGCTGGGATTTAGCTCAGTTGGTAGAGTGCCGCTCTGCAGTCTCTGAGGTCCCGAGTTCGATTCCCAGCACCACAAAAACAAGAGAAGAACATGGCAACCCACTCCTGAGGCAATCCCAAAAACAATCAGCCATTGAAAACCCTATAAGGGTCGCTATGAGTCAGACATGACTCAACGGCACCTAACAATACAACAAAATTATAGGTGGAATTAGGATAAAAGCTCAGACTTCAACTTTGATTGTGGCTTTCTGTACAGTGTTCCTTCTACAGCCTTTAGTCAGAGACTCACAGGTCTTATTGCTGAAAAGGCTGTGAGCAACCATCTAGCTCACACCATGGTTCAGATAGGACAGTCATGGTGTAGAGGAGGAGGACGATGTGATATGGTAGCATAAGGGCAGGAACAATGGCTCAGTTCCACTCACTCCTTAATGAAAGACCTCTCATACTCATCCCACAGCATCCTTAAAAACTTCACAGTGAGGAATACAATAAAAGTTTGCCACTGTTTGCCGTTAAATAATAGTATGAACAGCTAATATCAATGGCTTATTATGAGCTAGGTAATTTGCATGTGTTGCTGTTGTTGGGTACCATTAAGTTCCATCCAACTCTTCACAGTTCTCATACGGTTTTCAATGGCTGATTGTTTCCAGATTGCTTCATGAGTGGATTGCCATGTCCTCTCGTCTTTGTAGTGCTAGGAAGCAAACCTGGGTCCTCTGAGAGTACGGAATAGCATTCTACCAACTGAGCTAAACCTCAGCCCTAAATTTGCATGTAAGATTACCTTACTTAATTTTCAAGATATAAAACAGTAAGGCAACCAAAAGATAGCTTGTAAAGATAAAGCTCACATAGCTAGAATGTATAAGAACTTGTATCAAGCCCCATAAAATTCCCACTAAAATATAAATTATGTGAAAGCTGGGATTCTTTTATTTGCTACTGTAGCTTCAGAGTTTGAGTCGGTTCTTGGCACATAGTATTTGGGCCATAAATATTTTTGAACATAAGAATGGAGGTACCAAGGGTGACCTCATTAGGATGGTAATGTAGGAAAAACCAGCCTTGGTCTCCCTACAAAACAAAAATAACAACAACTAGACAACTATACATGAGGAAAAGAGCCTTGGGAGAGCTCAAGGATATAATTAAGTAAATGCAACAAGACAGTGAAGGGGAAAAAAACGTACAATGTCACAGAAACAACTGCTAGTGAGATTGGCCTACCCAGAATGAATGCTGAGAGCCAAAAGCAAAGAAGGGCAGGAGATGTTGGGTTTAATATTGGGACAAGTGGCACTCCAATTCTCAGTGGCCTGCTCCACAGAGGATACTGATGTTTTTCACCATTGAGGTAAACAAAAGGTCCCCTAGAGAGGGAGACTGCTGTATCCACCTTCTACCAAAAAGGAGCCCCTGGTGCGTCACCCAGGCTGGGATTTAGCTCGGTTGGTAGAGTGCTACTCTGCAGTCTCTGAGGTCCCGGGTTTGATTCTCAGCACTGCAAAAATGGGAGAAGGATGTGGCAATCCACTCTCAAGACAATTCTGAAACAATTAGCCATTGAAAATCCTATGAGGGTTGCTATGAGTTGGACACGATTTGATGGCACCTAACAACAACAACATTGTGCCACTCAGAATAAAGACCAGCAAAAATTCCAGCCTTCTATGTCCCAAGGCCTGCAGCCACACCACTGTGGGTCTGATTCCTTCAGATCTTGGAAGCTATGCAGGGTTATGCCTGGTTAGTACTTGGATGGTAGGCTGCCTGGGAGCACCAGGTGCTGTAGGTTTGGGAGACAGACCTGTCAACCCACTCCCAAAAACCATCAGGCATTGAAAACCTTACGAATAGTAGAGAAGCACTAACAATAGTGTTTCACCTGTTGTATGTAGGGTTACTATGAGTTGGACTCCTATTCAAGGGCACCTAACAATAACAACAACAACAACAACAACAACAACAACAGCAACAACAACAACAACAATGTATCCCAGACCACAGAGCTGCAGCCATGCCAAACATGCCTACATTCTAGATCCAAGCTCTGCATCCACACCACGCATACCTACACCTGAGATTTCCGGGCCACCAAGACAAAAAGCCTAGAGTCCCACCTCAAGCCCAGAGCCTCAGTCTCTCCACACACGCCCATGCTCTGGAAACCGATTTGTCTGCCACAAAGACTAGCACATGCCCCAGACTCCTGAGCTATTATAGCTCTCTGTGGGCTTTCAGAGCAGGTTTTGCGGACCCTGGATCCCTTGATTCTCCAAAGCACCCATACCTTCAGCACCATTACCAATGTGGCAGAAGGGGTACATGTGCTCCAAACACAAGCACTACTTCTACCCTGGACTCTGGAGCTGTGGTTCCCCCATATGTGCCTATACTCTACTCCATGAAAGCTGCATGTCAGAAATTGGTGCCAATACTATATTGGCAAGCTGGGACCGATGTCAAGAGGGAACCATTTGCCATAATTTTCCCAGTGGGAGAAAAAGAGATCAGGAGGATGCAATGCCAATAGCCTTTATCACCAATGATCTCATCAGTCTTGCCACCTCTGCAGACACTCACACTCTTGGCCACTGAGGGCTCCTGAAATGTTTGCTAGTGCTGATCTCAGCTAACAGAGCCACACAGAGCTCTGCTGCCACACCCTCATGAATCCCAAACAGCTACAGACCACCAAAATGATACCTTCACACTCACCTATAAGAGACAGTTTTTCACCCACTGCAGCCAGTCCATAAAATATAGAAAAGGTGATGGCTCCATCAAATGTACATACACCAAAGTAAGGCAAAAAGAAATATGAAAAACTAAGGAAACATAACACTACCAAATGAATACAATAATTTCTCAGTAACTGATCCCTAAGAAGTGGATACCTATGTGTTGCCTGACAAATAATTCAAAATAACTGTTTCAAACAGTAAAAGAGCACAGAGAAAAAAGTCAAGGGAATCAGGAAAGCATTACACCAACAAAACTCAATGGTTAACAGAGAAATTGAAATAATAACAAAGAACCAAACCAGAAATTCTGAAGCTCAAGGATATGATAAATAAATGAAAAATGCAATAGTGTCAACAAAACTGTTCAAGCATAAGGAAGAATCTGCAAGCTTGAAGACATTTGAAAAACTATAGGCAGAGGAGAAAAATTTTAAAAATGAAAAAGAATTAAGAAAACTTACAGGATTTGTGTAACTATCAAGAAAGCAATAATCACATTTTTAGAGTTTTTAAGGAAAAAGAGTGTGAGAAAGCTTGTGTAAAGAAATAACGGAAAATTTCCCAAGGCTGAGGAAAGATAAGCATCCAGGTTCAAAAAGTTCAATAATTTCAAGTAAGATTTAACCCAAAGAACACTACACCAAGATATATTGTAATCGAACTATTAAAAA
>VMDO01032004.1:0-19470 GCA_007922755.1 Pedetes capensis
AGTGGCATCATATGGTTGTGAAAGCTGGACATTGAACAAGAGAGACAGAAAAAGAATTGATGCTTTTGAATTGTGGTGCTGGAGACATCTATTGAATATACCATGGACTGCCAAAAGAACCAACAGATCTGTCCTAGAAGAAGTACAACCAGAGTGCTCCTTGGAAGCAAAAATGGCCAGACTGTGTCTTACATATTTCAGACATGTAGTCAGGAGAGAATAATCCCTGGAGAAGGACATCATGTTTGGAAGAGTGGCAGGTCAACGTAAAAGAAGAAAACCCTCCACCAGATGGATTGACACAGTGTGTGCAACAATGGGCTTAAACATAAATAAGATGGTTTGCCTGGCACAGAATCGGCAAGTGTTTCGATCTGCTGTACATAGGGTCGCTATGAGTCGGACTCGACTCGACGGCACCTAACAACAACAACAAAGTGAGTCTTGGAGAATCCCTGTACTGTTTCCCCATCATCATCATCATATGTTTAGATTTAATTATATTGACTTCTGAAAACAACTAAATCATTTGGAACTTTGGCTAAAATGTGAAGGTCTACTACACTGGGCATGTGTTTACAACTTAACTCTGAAAGACAAATCTCCAATCATTTCTGTAATTCAGCTCTGACCCCTAAGTTCCTCAGTTACTGTTGATTTCAGAGTCATAGAGAAAAGGACTAGGATCTACAGCTACATTTTTATTGTTTAACAACAAAGCTATGCCAGTAGGTTTTCCATTACTGTAACAAACACCTGAGATAATTAATTTATGAAGAGGAAAGGTTCACAGTTTTAGAAGTTTCAGTTCATGAGCTGTTGTCCTCATTGCTTTGAGTCTATGACAGCACATCATTGCAGAAGTATACAGTGGAGCAATATTGCTCCCCTCATGAATGGGAAATGAAAGAGAGGACTAGGAAGGAGCTGACTCTCACAGTCCTTTTCATGGCCATGCCTCCAATTACCTGAAGACCTCCTACTAGGTCCCACCTCTTAAAGGTCCCACCACTCCCCAATAGCACCACAAGTTGGGGACCAATCCTTTAATACACAAATTTTGGTGGATATATAAGATACAAACTACAGCAATATCCAAGAATATTAAATACGCTTACATTATATCAGAAGCCCTGAAGAGTTTACACCCTAGCTTTCAGCACTTTTATAAATATTTTATTTTCTATTTTTAAACTATGTGAAAGTATAAAAAGTTAGAGGTGGAAAAGACTGACGTCGGTCATCTTTTTGTTGCCTTACCAACATTAGATTGTTTCCTGCAGTGTATTTTTAAATGTTCTGTCTAATCTAATTCTGAATCACTCAACAGTCTTATGATTTCACCACTTCCCTGACAGATTTGTGACATGTTAGTCAAACGGATATTATTGAAAACAAATGTATTTTTTTAGTTGTTTTCTAGAAAATGTTACCATTCATTTTATTCTGATCTACATGTGTACCTGGTGGGTATACTATCATGTGTTCTGTGTTTGTGTGTGCATGTGCGCATGTGTACGTACTTAGAGATAGAGACTCAGATTGTAAAGTATGTCTTTGTATTATAACCCTTGTCTAGAAGAGGCTTGGACACTCCTAAATCATGCTAACTTGTCACAAAATTTTTATACTCTTCCTTCCGAATTCCCATTCAATATACTAAAAATAATTTCACCACAAAACCATAATCCACTCCCTTAAATTCCAGTGCCATTTTGCTTGGCAGATGATTTGCGTATATATTAAACACATTTCTGCTTACTTTTAAGGAAGCTTATCTATTGTTTAAAGCCTAATAAGGCATATCCTACATAGCTCCGAATCAATAATATGGTTTTAACGTATTTGCTTAGTACACTCATTAAAACAATCATTTCATTTAACTACTGCATGATTAATCACTGTAGTTCACATCTATGTGTCTGTGATCTTAGGTAATTATCCTGCAAAGAAGGCTGCTTGGGGATAAATTTTGTCAGTTGAGGTATTGTGAGTGTTAATCACCATTACTGCTTGTTTCAATTCACATCTTCTCATTCTTTAAAACAAGGAAAATCTTTTCACAAAACTGATCTTCTGCCTCTAAAGAGAATTTCTAGCTATTTCCATAAACTCACTCTTTCCTTTTTTAGGAAAATATATCTTTTCAATGTTTATCTAACTAAAATTATACTCAGAAAAATCCAGGTGTTCCAGCCAATTTTGCATGTGTGTGTGATGGGATATTTTTAGATAGACTTCCTTCCAAAGTTGTTGTTTTTTTTTAATTCCATTTTCCTTTGGTAGTGCTAGTTTTGGCTGTAGGAAAAAAGGATCTTATGGGCAACTTATGTTTTGCTTACAGTACCTAAACAAGGGTACCTCTGCCACACTGACATGGCTCCAAAAGACCCACTAGGAATCTGCAGAACCCAGTGGCTTTCCATACATGTACATCCCACTTATTCCTGCTATGTTTCCAAAAAGGGGCCGTCAAGGAATGAGATTACTTTCTTCATGTCTTCTTTTTCCTTGAAACAATGTGATCAGACAACTACCTTTAGGCAATGCCTAAACCAAAGTGATAAAAAACATACTAATCATGCTGGTAATATTTTTTTACAGGAGAGATACAGGTAAGATTTATTAAAAGAAAGGACATCATTTAGAAATAATTACAGAGAAGCATAGGAAAACCTGGAAAGGAATTTGAAATAAATTGAGTTCCCTGGGTGAATCTGCAGAAGGATACTTCTATTTCCCAAGGAAAGGTAAAGCCAGAGAGAACAGAAGTTAAGGAAGGATTCAAAAGGGAAAAGTACCTTAGATACACATAGAAGATGGCAGACCTGAGAGAAGGGAAAGGTATGCATGGGGTTGTTAGAGAAAGAAGAGAGGAGCAAAGGACAAGAAGTACAAAGGAAAGAGGAAAAGAAAGAAGGAAAGAGAGGGCCATGCTGGTAATAGTAATAATGAAAAGCATAAGAACAGAGTAGTGACCAGAAACTGCACACTTAGTGCCTCACACATGTTATTTCATCCCATCCTCATAGTGGGCTGGGCCTTAGTTCAGTTGGCAAAGTGCTGCTCTGAGCTCTCTGAGGCCCTAGGTTCAATCCCCAGCACCACAAAAAAATGGAAGAAGGACCTGGCAACCCACTCCTAAAACAATCCCGAAACAATCAGCTATTAAGAAACCTCTGAATAGCAGAAAAGCACTGACATAATGCTGGGGCATGGCACAGTGTCGGGGAGTGTTTCATTCTGTGGTACACAGGGTCACCGTGACTCAGACCTGACTCAACGGCACCTAACAGTAACAACAATCCCCACAGTAACCTTGAAAAATAGAGGTTACCAACAATCCTATTTGATAAATGAGGATGAGGAGGCTCACAGAGGCTAGCTGACTTTCCAAGGCCCCTCACATAATAAAGGATGGAATTCAGGATTCCAACTGAGAAATCTGTGACTATAGGGTCCATCCTCTCAAGCATCTTAATTGTAGCTCTTAACACAGAAAGCAAGTGTATCCCCACAGAATGTTAAATGGTACTGCATTCAATATACACTGGTTATAAGAATTCCAGCAGAAATACAAAGAACGTGAGTCAAGGAGTTTGGGGAAAAACTCATAAGGAGAGGGTATTAGAGCTGGATTCTAGGAGTCAGGCAGTATCAGCTGGAAAACAGGCAAAGGCATGAGGCTTATCATGTACTTTGGTTAGCTTCTCCATGTGGGTTTAATTTCACTAGCCATGAATCAAGAATTCTCATATCTCACAGAAAATCCACCATAATGTCTTGCATGTAATAAGCATTTGATAAATGTGTAATCAGCAGATATGACAGAAATAACAACGGGAAATTCTTTTCTCTAATTAGCAGTTTTCTGACGGATTCCTCTGAATCCAAATTATCTCACTGGACATCTCATTTGCTTTTTTAAAAAATGCATGCAGAAAAAAGTCTTATTTTCAACAATTGTCTTAATTACCTCAAAAAGGCAAAAAGATGATGAGAATCATTATTATTAGCACCACCTCAGGCACATTATGTATCAGCTAGTTAGTCACATGCCTACAGCCATACCATTGTGGCTTCTGATCCCATCAGATCTCAGAAGCTAAGCAGGGTTGGACCTGGTTAGTCTTTGGCTGGGAGACCACCTGGGAACACCAGGTGCTATAGGCTTGGGAGAAGGGCCTGGAAGCCTACTCTCAAAACAATCAGCCATTGAAAACCCTGTGGATAGCAGAAAAGCACTAACAATACTGTTTTGCCTGTTGTACGTAGGGTTGTTATGAATTAGACACTGACTCAATGGCACCTACAACAATGACAGCAGTTAGTCACACAGGAAAGTCTTTCCACATGAGTTCATCTTATCTAAGCCAGCATACCGCTGCAATGTTGCAAATGGAATTAGAGGTGGGTGCCTGTAGTCTAATACACTAGATCGTGGAACAGAAAGACCTTGGACACAGCCCACAGTTCCCATGGTATTTGTTAACACAGACACAACCTCTTACTTTGGAAGCCACACAAAGCAAAGCCCACGCTGCCCTCCCCAGCCTGCACCTGTATCACTGGGGAACTCTCACCTCACCGCACAGTGGATTTCATTTGTGTTCCCTGCTGCCATGGCAATGGGGGCCTGTTCTATTAGAAGCATGCAAATGTGACTGGCAGAGCAGTTGATGAACTGTGAGAGAGGTAAAAATGGCCTCCCACACGCACATTTAACCATGGCAGGGCTCCTTGTACCTTCACCTCTGTAAACAGCAATCATTGTTCTGCTCCACCTCCACCTGAGAAGTCCACATTTAAAAGTAAATCGCAGGCAATGGATGCCAGTTCAAGGAAGAACCTCTGCTTTCCTCATATGACCAAATCACAAGTACAGACATAGTAGGATTTCCTTGTGGATGTGCATGAATGCTTTTAATGCTCTGGTATATGCAGATATATTTAATATAATATAATTTGGATATATTTAACGCTCTGATGTATTTGGAGCTGGGTCTGGACGTGCAGTGTTTAAAAACCACACTCGTGCCTCTGGATAAGTACCAGCAGCCAAGCACCACTGTGCCACAGAGAGACTCAAGAGAAACCAGGCAACTGACACTCTGTTTTTAGGGAAGAATATTCATGCTCTATAATTTGGACAGGCAGAGCTGAATGAAAATAACCTCTGCCAAAGGCACACCCCACTTCATATAAAATTTTTAAAGGAGCACTCAGCTTAAGAAAAATAATAATTTTTTATATTTCATGAAATGCTGACACATAAAATAAATTTATATTAAGCAAAGAGGTCTAAAATGGGACTGAAATAAACCTAATCTAGGAAAACTTATTAAAATATTTTCCTTTAATGAAGTAAAGTACTATTTTTAACTTATATCATTCAGCAGAATTATGATAACAACTGTGTTCATTTATACTGGAAGGAGTATTGTCACTGAAAACTTTTGCTTGATGTGTATTAATATTTAGTATTTACATAGAATTTCTAGTCATTTTATTTTTCCTTATAATATGGATTTTATTAAAAGGAAATTGACAAAACTAAGTAAAGGTAAGACTAAGTGACTATGTTAAAATGATATTCTGGTACGGTTAACAGAATCCAATGTAACAAATCCAATAGCTATTTGGACACATATTTGTAAAGGGAACTCACTTCTCTTTCTAAAAAATTAATGCTCACAAACATTATTTTTTGGTCATTAAAAATAAATTTTGTTTTCTGAATTAACCTTTCTTTCAAAAGTTCTTTTTACAAGTACATTTAGACTCTCCCATTCTAAGACGGACTTGTTTCTACACTCCTTGAATTACCAAGTTGTTGTAAAATAAAGCCCTTTATGTAGTCTGACCAAAACATTCCACAACACCATTAAAGCCCTTGACACGATAAAATTTCTTATCATCAAAATCATCCAAAATGGCACATATCATTGTCTTTTTCCATATTCCAAACGAAGAGGAAAGTTCAACGAGGGGACGTAACCTGCTAAAGAAGTTATTATAGGTGGCTACTGTGGATTTGCACGACAGCCTGCCTGACTTTTGCCATACTGCACCCCAGGGTAGAAAAGACAATCTCCTGTTTTCATGGAGCTTACATCTCATGCCTCTGAGTGTGGCCCACTGTGTCCCCTGCATCACTGAGTATCCTATTTTATAAAGTACGTGTACTTAATAAATGTCTGTTGGAAGAATGAATCCTGGCTCCACTTGGCTCCCCTGTCATGAGCTCACTCACAAAGTGCAGATCACTGACTCTGAAAAGGCCTTTAATTAAGCCAGATCTCAATGTTTCCCTGCCCATTATCTTATGAAAATCTCAAAGTCTTAAAATTACAGAATATTAGGATCACAGCAATGTAATACTTTGAAATTACCAAGTACTATTAGACGAAAAGGAGCTTATTTCTGAAAAGTTAACCGACAGTAGTGAGGTTTTCAAACTTTTTAATTTCAAAACTATTTAACACCCTTAAAAAATTGAGGACCTCAAAGAACATTCATTCATGAAGGTTATTTATTATAGTAGAATTAAAGCTGAGATTTTTCAAATAGTTATGTATTCAGTTCATTTTTTAACAACCTATTACATGTTAACATAAATAATACGTTAAAGGAAATTGCTATACTTTCCAGGGAGAGAGGGGGGGGGGGGCTTGTTCCTTCAAGTTAAAATGGGAATCTGTCATTTCAGACGCTTGCATGAAGGCTTTCCCTCAATACAACAATTGTGCTGGGTGCTGCAACAGATGTGCTTACTTTATACACTACCCCCATCTTGTCTCCCAGGACATTAAAACAACATGCACTTACAGGTAGACATTTAAAGAAATTAATAGTCTCTATCGCTTCACCAGGGACATTTGTAAGAGAATTAGCATTTATATCATGTGTTTTCCCCATGAATGCAGGGAGCAAAGATGGCAGTGACAACTGGTGGCTTGGTGCCTGATGGATTCATGCAAAGGCATCAACAAATGCCACCACTAGTGCAAATATCGACAAAGTGAAAACAACAAAAGGAGTCTCAGCATGATAAGGAAAATAGCTTCGAGCTCATGGTCTGCCCAAGAAGTCCACAAAAGTCAATTGCCCAGACAGTCCCATTTAATTTGACCACATAACAGGAATGATTTTTTGAAGCTCTGTGCATCTCATAGTGAATGGTGTCCCTAAAGAACAACGTAAATATGGTTGAGAGGAGCCCAAGACTAACAGAACCCTTATTGCACTCTTGCACTGGGTGATCCAGCTCTCAGTTAACCCTCAACCATCTCTGCATCTACTTCTTCATTAGCCAGTAACGAACCACAAAAATCTTCTAAATAATTACACATATATACATAAGATACAGATACATAGGCATATATATGTAACATTAGACACTAGCATGTCTCCATAGACTATTGGAGAGGGTAGGCCAATATGCATCAGGCCAAATGATATTCCAAGGTTTTAAAAGAAAGAAAGAAAGAAAGAAAGAAAGAAAGAAAGAAAGAAAGAAAGAAAGAGAGAGAGAGAGAAAGAGAGAGAGAGAGAGGGAGAGAGAGAAGAAAGAAAGAGAAAGGGAGGGAGGGAAGGAGAAAAAGAAAGAAAGAGAAAGAGAAAGAGAGAGAAGGAAGGCAGGCAGGCAGGGAGGGAGGGAGGGAGGGAGGGAGGGAGGGAGGGAAAGAAGGAGTAAGCTAGCCTCCAAAGAAGTACATTCTAACTGCAGAGGTCAGGTGGCTCATAAGCTAAGTCTCTCCAAAGTTTCCAGCATGAAAAACCAAATAAATAGCTTAAATTCTATGAAAGGAGAGAATGTAGTCTCTAAAAGTCAAGTATCCACTAGGAAAATGAGGTCAAAGCCCAAAATAGAGAGTCATAGCGCAATGCCTTTGTATTTACTTTCCCATTCTGTGGTAATTCTTGAACAGAAATTTAGCATCAGAAGTATGTTCCATTTAAAACCCACAACACAAAAAGAGAAAACATTTGCCTTTTGAAGTATGGTTGTTGTTGTTAGGTGCCATGGAGCGGAGTCCTACTCAGAGCCACCCTCACAGGGTTTGCAATGGCTGATTGTTTTGGGAGTGGATTACCACATCCTTCTCCCATTTTTACAGTGCTGCAATTGAACCCAGGGCCTCAGAGAGTGCAGAGCAGCACTCCAGGCCCATATAATTCTAACATTGTTTTCTGAGGTTTGGGGAAGACCTAATTCTCAGAAGGAAGCAGGTTGATTTCTGCAGGTAGAGATTTTACAGACATCCTGGGGCAGACGATGTTCAAAAGGATGAACTCTAAAGGAGCCATCCTCTGGACAGGGATGTGGGAACAAATCAAGACGACACTGGGAAAGAACCCTGGGAGACACAGAGGACACTGGTTCCCAGGCACAGAAAAGACATTCAGTAAGATTCTAGAGGCAAGGTGCAAAACCTCAAATGATGGCCTGGGCCCACAGATGGAGGAGGACTCCTGTAGACAGAACGAAGAAATCCCTCAATTCAAATGCACTGAATTTAATAGAATACCCTAAGCTGTTTCCTGTATGTCCACGTTTCCTTGCTTTGTTTATAAAGGAAAATACAAGGTACTTAACTATGTGAGGAGGAAAACAGAACAAATATTATAAAGCAAACTTTTCAGAACACCTACAAAGCCAAGCAAAGCCTTTCATGTGATGTTAAAATGGCCAGAGTAATAAACATAGGTAGGCTCTGTGGTACCTGTCACAGTAGGATCCTGGTTCCAGTTTGGACAATATGCCCTGGCTACCATCTTGTAGACATATGTTCTCAGAAATAGATCCTCTGTAATAATCACCTCCCACCACACCCTTACTTCTGACCCACCAAACCTCAGATTGGCTCCACCCTGCCCTTCCCTAATTGAATGGGAGCAGGAAGTAGGAAGTTGCAGGAAAATGTATAAGGCCAACTGCACCCACAGTGGGCAAGTTTATAAACACACACAAATATCCCCTGATTATGCATGGATTCCTGTACATAGCTATGCAGGGATTCATGTACACATGCATGTAGAATGATTTTTCCATTGAAAAGATTCACCCTGATTTTGTGAGAGGAATCATCCCTGGGGAGAAGGTGCTAAAGAGGGACAGGAAGAAAGGGGACAAGAGTCCCCAGGGATTTGTTATCATATCTTTAAGGTGAAGACTGAAAGCAAATAGGCAAAACATATTGACACGACAATCTGGAAGGAGGAAAATGTAGTATCTGTTTTGTTAGTCATTGTGCACTGGGATTTTTTTTTTTAATGACTCAATGAAAGGAATGGAGACCTTGAGGAACAGAATCTGAAAATGAACGTCAACTGGCTTCACAAAGTCTGTAGGCTCAGATCCCTGTGTGTAACAAATACACCAAGAGATATTCTATGCAGTTCCTCCATCTCTACAAAAATGACTGCCCTGTCCCAATCCAACCTGAAAGCCAGGCCCAGGGAAACTGGCTTCTTGTGGCTTCTTACAGTAAGTACCAAATTCTGTAATGAGCAGCAGTAGACTGGAGAAAATTCAAAGATGGACCTGGATGAATCCTACTAGTAAGAGCTTGCAGTATGTGGGGATTCAGAAAACCGTAACTACACGCACACATAAATACCCATAGTAAATTCAAATTCTTATAAATGGGGTGATTTGTAGATGGTAATTGTGCTGATCTACTGAGAACATATCAGCCAGTATGATGGTAAGTACTGCACATGCATTATTTTGTTATTCCCATTACAAATATGCAAGAAAGGTAAAATCATCCTTCCATTAAAAGATTAAATAAATTGGGGCTGAGGTGCAGCTTATTGGTAAAGTGTAAACTTAGCATGCATGGGGACCTGGGTTCGATCTCTTGCATCCAAAAAAAAAAGAGAGCGAGAGAGATAACAAATTAAGGCTCAGAAAGATTACAAGCTCTCTGCTATTAAGCTGTGAATGCAAATTTGAATGCAGATTTGAATGCAAATCTGTTTTACATATATGCTATTCTGTGTCATTTCTCTATAAATTTAATGTAATAAAAAACTTACAGAAATTTAAAAATTCTATTAGATGTCCCCCCATGTGTCTATCAGCTTGTCATGCTGTGGGGCTTGCAGGTTGCTGTGATGCTAAAAGCTTTGCCACTGGTATTAAAGATACCAGCAGGGCCACCCATGGTAGACAGGTTTCAGCTGAGCTTCCAGACTAAGACAGACTAGGGAGTAGGACCTGACAAACCACTCCTGAAACAATTAACCATTGAAAACCCTATGAATAGCAGAGAAACACTGTCAAACACAGTGTTCAAAAGTGAGCTTGTCCTAGGCTGGAGGGCATTCAAGAAATGAATGGGGAAGAGTTTCCTTCTCAAAATAGAGTCTGACAGGAATGGAATAGAGCCTCTGGGACCTCCTTTTGCTGATTGGTAACACTCAAACTGAGCCATACATATGGTGGCTGCAACATTGGGCTCAACATAAAAAGATCGTGTACCTGGTACAGTGTTGAGTAGTGTTTCCTTCTGTGGTACATACAGTTGTTATTGAGTCAGATATGACTCAATGGCACTCAGTAACAAAAAACAACATAGTGAAATAATTGAATTAAAAATAAATCAGCCAGGTGTGTGGGCACACACTTGTCATCTCAGCCCTTGGGAGGCTGAGGCAGAGCAATCACTAACAAGGTCAATCTGGGGTACCAAGCAACATCCTATCTGAAAAACAAAAAGTCAATGTTTTCAGGATATTAAAATAGTCCAAATTTTTCTTTAATAAAGATTGTATCTTAGCATGGCTTAGCCAACTCATTTGCATCCTTCCTCAGCAAAAATCTCTGTTTCTTGCTCTTATAAGTAATACTTCTTTTAAATCATTTCTCTCACCTCTACAACACCTAAACATACATAGAAATAAGCATGTGGTAGGTGACCAAAAAATACTAAGGTTTCTGGCCAATGTGTCTGATTATGACATGCAATGCCAAAAAGAATAAAAGTGTAGTGTCACAAGATAATTTTAAGTCTTGTGAAAACTCTTTAAATAAGATAACATCGTTATATTACTAAGTAGCCTCATTATCTTAAATAGCATCATCAATTCTGAAATAATTTCTCTTGAATTGCACTTCTGACAAAGGGTAATTTAAAATTAAAATTCTATAAAAATCACAACACATTTGAGCACTTAGCATGTTCATATGTGTGAAGTTTGGAGTTTGTCCTTAATCTTTAGAATCACAGACCCCATATGCTTCACCTCTAAGTAACTCCTTGTAACCAAGAAAACCACTCCAATCTCTGATTCTCTCCATAAAAAGAAATTAGGAAGATAGCTCAACAAACAATAAGAAACAGAAATATATTCTTCTCTAAACCCTCTGATCCTCAGCCATCTTTGCTCACTAGGTCCCAGGCGGTTCATCACGCTAACCAGTATTGCCAACGCTAATCCCAGATTTTCTTTGCTCCTTCGAGCCAAGACATTATCTGACTACATCATTCCTCATTGTGTGCTAGCAAACAATGAGAAATGACATCATTTGCTTGCTTGGACTTACCAATAAATACGTGGCCAGAGTTCATTTAGATTGGCCATGTTCTAACTCGGCAAAACAATAAGACTGACCCAAACTATGTGAAGTCTCAATATCTGGCACTGTAGAGCGTTAAGTCTCTTACCTCCAGAGTGCCTGTCTGTGACTGGTTTTCCTCACTGCTCCTCCAAGCTGTAAGGGAGACCCTTGAATAAGGAAAAGGATGGGATGCCTGGGAGACTCTCACAACCTATGAAAGGGGGCCATAATCAGAGTTTTCATCTGCCTAGCACATAGAATGTTCCAGAAGAACCGAATATACTTTTAGGAAAAAGTAATAGGTTCCTTCTTATTAAGAACATACTGATTGGAATTTTTACTTTTACTTTATAATACCATTAAATAGGAAAAAAATTACCCAGCAGGAATAGGTCAAAGGTTAATGGCTCTTGATTGAATTAATTAGATTCAGGAAATAACTCCTTGGAAGCCAGATCAGTAAAGGAGAGAGCTCAGAAAAGCCAAGTCTCAGCCAGGAGCTCTGGCACACACCTGTGATCCCTGCGCCTCGGGAGGTGCAGGCCGGAGGACGGCAAGTTGGAGGCCAGAGGCAGCCCGCCTAACTTAGCAAGACCCTGACTCAAATAAAAAGTAAAAAATTGGCTGGGGGCGCAGCTCAGTGGTAACGCACCTGCAAAAGCACGCACGAGTCCCTGGGTTCAACAACACAGTTCCACAAAAATAAATAAATAAATAAAAATTTTAAAAAGACAATTCTCGCAAACAAGACATACAATTCATATTGCTGCTTGTTGAATTGTTGGGCTCAAAGTCATTACTCACAGCCATCTGAGAGAAAACTGCCTCTAGGAAACAGGAACCTGCTGTCAGCACCATTTTTGCCATTCAATGAGCTTTTTTACACTTGCAGCCCTCTGCCATGATCCTTCTCTCTTAAACTCTCTTCCTCTCAATGATACTCACCTGACTTCTGCAGTTCTTCCATTTCTAGAGTAAATGTCACATTCTCTGTCCAGACTCTCTCATCTCCAATTCCACAAGAGCTAACAGCACCTTATTTCTTTCTGCAGGATTTTAAACCTAACTGAAACATGATTATCTCTTACACTAAATTATATAGTGCTACTTTTTTTCAAGACTGGCATTTGAACCCAGAGCCTCATATATGCTAGGCAAGTGCTTCAGCACGGAGCTGCACCCTCAGCACCTTGCTCTGTTTTTATTTTGAGTCACTGGGTTGCTACGTTGTGCAGGCTGCCTCTGGCCCCCAGCTCTCCATTCTCCTGCCTCAGTCACCCGAGCGCTAGGACTTCAGGCCTGCATCACACCACATGGCTATAAACTAATGACTCGTGAGAGCTGGGAGACGGTCTCTTTCAATCTTTTCTCACCTGCACTAAATCTTCTCAGTATCTAGAACAAAAGGTCTGCTGAATTAAAGTAGAAAGAAATACACAAGGGTCTCGCCATGCACAGCTTTGTTGACCCCTCTATGGGAACATCCATTCATTTCTCATTGAATTAATACTCTTAGGAAATGTAAGTTCATGAAGAACTCCACTAAATAGTAAAAACATTAATTCATTTCTACTCATTTGAGTCCTTAATTTTCTAAACTTCTAATTCTCACTGGACATAGTGGCACACGCCTATAATCCCAGCGAATCAGGAGGCAGAGGCAGGAGAATGGCGAGTCGGAGGCTAGACGCACCCTGTGTAACTTAGTAAGACCCTATCTCAAGATAAAAAAACAAAACTAAAATGGGCTGGGGTGCTGCTCTGTGGTAGAGCACTTGCAAAGTATATGCAAGGCCCTGGATTCAGGCTTCAGTACCAAGAAAAAAAAATCCTCTAATTCTCTTCTTGGAGTGAAATTAGCTATCTCTATATTGAAAGTACATTTTCATTTCTTTCTCTTTTAACAGTTTTAATTAGATATTTTGGATTTAATATTTTAATATAACTAGGTAGTTTTCTTTGATTGAAAAAAATGCCCTGAATACCTATGACATTTCCAGACATTTTGCTGTTAACAGAAAAACTGCAAAGTTGAATAAGACAGGCATGTGCCCTTGAGAAATTCAGTTAATTGAAGGAGACAGACTAGTCAAAAATAATTAAACCTCAACAGGCTAAGACCTACAAAATAAATATGAAAATCCATGTGAGCACAGAGAAATGAAATTATTTAAGAATGACTTGCAAACCAAAGAATAAAAATAATAGTAAAATCAGTTTATTTAATTTGTATTTACTTCTACTCCTATTTCTGAATATTCAATTTACTTAGTAAAGAAGTCATATTTATTGGACAACTTTATGTACCAGGAATCATTATGAATGATTTGTGTGTATAAAAATATTTAAGCCTCTCCATGTTGTTCTTGGGCTGGGATTTAGCTCAGCTGGTACAGCACTGCGCTGTAGTCTCTGAGGTCCCCAGTTCAATTCCCAGCACCGCAAAAATGGGAGAAGGACCTGGCAACCCACTCCCAAGGCAATCCCGAGACAATCAGCCATTGAAAACCCTATGAGGGTCGCTATGAGTCAGATACCGACTCGACGGCACCTACAACAACAACAACAACAACAATGTTGTTCTTAGGTGCCATCAAGTCAGTGTCCAACTCATAGTGACCCTACGTTCTACAGGTAAAACACAATTGTTAATGCTTCTCTGCTATTCATAGGGTTTTCAATGGCGGACTGATTTTTGGGAGTGGGTTGCCAAGTCCTTCTCCCAAGCCTACAGCACCTGGTGTTCCCAGGTGGTCTCCCATCCAAGTACTAACCAGGCCTGACCCTGCTTAGCTTCCAAGATCTGACAGAAGCAGACACCACAGTGGTACAGCTGCAGGCTAAGCCCCTCCTTAGCCTGCTATATATGCACTGCAGTTGTTCTATTATACAAAGGAGGAAATCAAGGCAGAGAGCAATTCAGGAAGCTTCTCAAGGTTAAGAAATCACTAGCAGCAGAGTTGGGATCCAAATTTGGCAGACGGGCTCCACAGCCTCTGCTCCTAACCATCACATATAATGTCTTTAAGAGACTTTTAGGAAACAAGCTGTCCACATCCTGAATTTGCTCCTGTGAATTTATCTAATCTTTTCAGAGAAATTTGACCAAATCTTGGAAACTCAAATGTTCTCTAGAATACTTCTCTTTGTCATCCTCAGGGTGGTGAATTTTGGTCTGTGCAATTTATACCCCCACACGTCAAGAAGAAAAGATTACTTGTGCCTCTTCCACATTGTAGAGAGCCAGTAAAATGGCATGGCCTTTGCGAATGGAGATTTGTTAATTGGGTGAAACAAAAAGAATGTTGTATGTGGAAAATTAACAACTGGGTTCTGTATTCCCTTGCTCTTGCTTGAGATTCCAGAGCAAGTGATTTTAGTTTGCTTTGGCCATAATTTTCTAAGATCGTTCACAAAAGCCATCCAATCCACTCTTGAACACCATGGGAATAAGGGATATTGCTAATTTTAAAATAAAAATTTCAGTGTCATTGATGAGAAAGTTTCTTATATAAAAATAACTATTTACTATGATACTCATGAAAAATGGCCTGAGTTTATTCATTCTTTATTTATTTATTCAATAAACTCTTTCAGTTAACATCTTTCTATAAACATCCTGTGATGCTAAATATAGGAAGTAAAAGAACCAGTTATGATCTTACATAAAAATGTAAAACATGTCTGGACTAAAACTTACATAAGTGGAGTCAAAAGGAAAACAAGCGAAGAAAAATTATCTGAGACACCGCTTTAGTTTGGCTCTAGGATGTCTCTGAAAGGTACATGTGGTAAAGGCTTGGACTCCATTTGGGAGGTCACGGGACCTTTAAGAGGTGGGGCCTAGTGGGAGATATTTAGGTCACTGAGGGTGTAAATGCAAAGGGGATTAAGGGATCCCAGGCTCTCTTTCCTTTCTCTCTTTCCTGAGGTAAGCAGTTTTGCTCCATCGCAAACTTCTGCCATGATATACCTCATCCTAACCTCAACTCCATCACCTCATCACCACAGGCCCAAAGCAACAGGCCCCATCAAACGTGGCCTGAAACATCTAAAGCTGTGAGATAAAATAATCGTTTTCTCTTTATAAGTTGATTATCTCAGGTACTTGCCACAGGGATGGAAAACTAATGCAAACATACAGACTTGAGTGAAAGTGAATTTTCATGTTATATAAAAACTTTTCATCAATCAATAAGGAAATGTTACAAAATACAATAAAAATGGCAATGATCTGAATCAGAAATTCACTGAAAACAAAATAAATATTTTAAAATGACATCCTCAATCTCACTTATAATGAAAAATTGAAAAGTATAAACAAGACCTTGTAACCCTCCACAAGATAAGCAAAAATATTAATTTTATTTCCACTTCCCATAGCTGGCAAGAAGAAATAGGCAATTTCAGACCTAACACATAAAATTGCAAAATGCTGCAACATCAAGAGGAAATTAGGCTCTTGTCTGTTGCACTACTGGAAATAAATAAAGGATGAATAAGCAAAAAAAGTCAATACCCTCGTGCACATGCCATCTCTTTGCATATAATTTAATATACTTCGTAAGAACTGGTCAAATTAATTGCTAGTGACTAGGTACTTCTGACTTTTAGATTAGTGCTTTAGCCAGAGCTAAAATTGGGAGTTCCAACTGGTGTTATGCCTGCAGCCATAGTCCTGTGGCATTCCATCCCGTCAGATCTTGGAGGGTCAGGCCTGGTTAGTCCTTGGATGGGAGACCGCCTGGCAACACAAGGTGCTGTAGGCTTGGGAGATGGATCCAGCAACCCACTCCCAAAACTCAATCCTCCATTGAAAACCCTAGAAACAGCAGAGAAGCACTGACAATAGTGTTTTGCTTGTTGTACTTACCAACTCAACGGCACCTAGCAACAACAAACTGGTGTCATAATTTGGGCAAGTTCCAATAAAGACTTGCACAGACCTCATCCTCACAGATTACCAAGGAGGAGGAAAACTCTCCCACCCCAGGCAGAGAGAGTGATAGGGTAGACCACAGGAAGTGACCTAGCAACAGAACCATGTCCTGCAGATGCCCTCTTGGCTCATACAGTGTGAGCTGATTGGAGGCATTCACCCAGGTAAAAAAGGACAAAGCCTTAACCAAGCCCAGAACCTAAACTCTACCTACCAGAAAGTGGAACTGGGAGATATCAAAACTTCGGCCGCTGTGTGGATGTGAGAGTATCACAGAAGCACCTAGATGACTCCCAGTTTTTTGACTTGGTAAACTGGATGATGATGGCACAATTCTCCCATATAATGAATAGAAAGCAGCATTGTTGGAAGCTCGATTCTTAAAATTCTTGAGTGTGACTCCACACAGTATTGCATATTACATACGTGACCCTAGCCAAGTTACCTAATTTCTTTTTGCCTCAGTTTCCTCATCTCTAAAATAGGAATGATAATAGTACCTACTTCATAGGGTTGATATAAGGATGAATAAGTTATTATCTTAGAGCTTAGTATCAAAATACCCTGAACAGTGCCTGAAACAAGGCAAGCGTTCTGTGAATGTTGGATTTTTCAGATTATTATCTTAAGGTATTTGAAATATTTATCTCTGTTGAAATTCATAGTAGTGATTTCACTGCCTAGATTCATCCTTAAGACCACAGATGACATCCACAATGATGGCAAAGCTTCTAGTATTCTCAGAAGGTGACTATGCTCACGGGGTATTTGCTTTGGCTCAGGCAGGACAATAGACAGGAGAGTCACAGAATCTACACACATGAATACAGGTCTCTTCCTTTATGCTGCATCATATCTCTTAGAGATAAGAAGCGCCACTACTCTCTCAAACAAACTCTCTGCTTATAACGGTATATGTAGGGTGTCATAAATAGCAGCGGAACATTACCAATTCGATATTCTGCCCTGTGCCTCTCCCCAAGCTATCTTTCACAGCCTGCAATCGTACTCTCTTTCTCCCTCACTATCTGTTTTATAGAAAAGTATTCTCCCTCCTTTTGACCTCTGAACAATCAGAACTCATATTCAGCCAGCCTTTCCTATATGGCTCTTTTATTTCATATCCTATATTTTCCCAGCTGAATACTAAAAATATACAACTTGGAGTGTGTTAGGGAGAATAATCATCTTATCCTACTTTGCTATCTCTGTATTTTTCTTTTTTTTTTTTTACAGTGTAGTACACAGAAGATATTTCATAAATATATTTTCATTGGGAGAAGGATAGTGAAGAAGGCAGTAGGGGAGAATGAGATTTACTTGAGAGTTCCAGAATTAAACACATGATGTGAGAGAATTTCCGCATAGGTTTGCCTTCTGTTCACTGTAGATTAGATCCTATATCCATCAGCTTCAACCCTTAAGGTCACTCCGTGGTCACAGACTTCACCACCAGGCTCACAGATTTCTTTTCCCTTCTTCCTCTAGTTATTGTTCCCAGGAACTCCAACATCTAGGCTAATCAGTCCTCAAACACATGACCTCACAGTGAGTCCATTTACCGACTCAGCCCTCCATCTCTTCCTGTGCTCCCCTTTATTGCTACTACATTTCATCACGCCAATTTGCTTCATTAACCCAAGGCTAACCTGGAAGTTATGACTACTGAAAGTTATGGAATCTAGAGTAACCAAACTTGCTGATGTCTTTATTTAAGAATTTCCTGCCTGTGCAACACTGAACAAGTTAAGTAACTGTTGAAAGACAATTCTCCATGGCTTTTCTGCACTTTTCATATCTGGTTTGGTTCTTTTTTTTTTTTTCAATGGTGCCAGGGGTCAAACCCAGGGCCTTGCCCATCCTAAGCAAGCGCTCTACCACTGAGCCACCTCCACATCCCTTACTCTGCACTTACTTTTAAGGATGTTTGTGTAGCAAATGGTTTTCAAAAATACAGACTATGTCTCACTCTTTGATAGCGGAAAAATTTGTTTCCTGACCAAGATAATAAAATCATGTTTGCTTCCAAGGTAAAAGCCAGGCAGGGTTGCCAGCAAGCCCTCATAAGACAGAGGGTTTCCTAAGTTTAGGGCTCCTCATCTGTGACCCAGGTTATGTTTTCTGAAGCACTGGCCAGGGCTACTCTGGATCACTCTGGTGGAACTACAGGGGCAAGGGAGCACGAGGTGAACAACACTGCTCATGTCATGAGGAATAAGCCACGTGTCTCTGACCTAGGAATTCCATGCCCTCACTAGCCACGATCAACTTGCAGCAGGTGAAATTTTTAGCTTGCAAGTAAACACTCAGATTCTTCATAGTTGTTCATAATAACCTCTACTTGCCTCAGTTTCCCTACATTTACAGTAGAGAGAAGGTGCCTACCTCACAGAGCTCAGTGTTAATTAGAAGAGTAAGATAACACATGCTGTTGTTGTTGTTAGGTGCCGTCGAGTCCGACTCATAGTGACCCTATGTACAGCAGATCAAAACACTTGCCAATTCTATGCCAGGCAAATGATCTTATTTATGTTTAAGCCCATTGTTGCAGACACTGTGTCAATCCATCTGGTGGAGGGTTTTCCTCTTTTGCGTTGACCTGCCACTCTCCTAAACATGATGTCCTTCTCCAGAGATTGATCTCTCCTGACTACATGTCCGAAATATGTAAGATGCAATCTGGCCATTCTTGCTTCCAAGGAGCATTCTGGTTGCACTTCTTCTACGACAGATTTGTTGGTTCTTTTGGCAGTCCATGGTATGTTCAATAGACGTCTCCAGCACCACAATTCAAAAGCATCAATTCTTTTTCTGTCTCTCTTGTTCAATGTCCAACTTTCACAACCATATGATGCCACTGAAAATACCATGGCATGAGTCAGACGCACCTTCGTCTTCAATGTGACATCTTTGCTTTTCAATACTCTAAAGAGATCTTTTGCCACAGCTTTTCCTAGAGCAA
>VMDO01032005.1:0-19458 GCA_007922755.1 Pedetes capensis
GAATTAATTAGGTCCAGAAGTTTTTTGATTGAGGTTTTGGGGTCTTTCAAGTATAAAATCATATCATCTGCAAATAATGATAATTTGACCTCTTCCTTGCCAATCTGTATCCCTTTGATTTCTTTCTCTTGTCTGATTGCCCTGGCCAGGACTTCTATTACTATGTTGAATAGAATAGGAGAGAGAGGACATCCTTGTCCTGTTCTAGATCTAAGCGGAAATGCTTTTAGTTTTTCTCCATTTAATATAATGTTGGAAGAGTAGTGCAGATCTCATTTAAGATGATTGAGAATAGGGACTAGAGACTATAGCTCCTGCCTAATGATATTCAAGTTCACTTTTAAAACATACAGTTTTAACAGAACATATCTTCAAGCTGAACTCAGGTTCCTCAAGATTGAGAGCTCTATGATAAAAGTGATTCATAGTTAAAGCTTTTTTAGCTGAACTATTAATTCTAGGGAAATATGTTTCAATCTTTGAGGCTCCACTTCAACTCTTATAAGGGGATTGACTATATTTATATACAGTTACTAAAGCTTCACCAAAATCAAGTTATTTCTCCTATCTCTCAGTAGGCCCTTCCCAAGAGACCTATTTTCTATTTGTCTAAATTTTTGGCAAGATACATTTCATTTCAATTTATTGACCTATAAACCATGGAAATAAAATCAACAATCCAATAAACACATTGGTCTTCACTATACTCAAAGTGTATGCTATGTATTCTTTGTGGTTCAAGATAGCCAAAGTTGTTCCTATAATCAAACTTAATAAACTTCATCATCATCACTAAATCTGTATAAATCTATATTTTCAATGGATTTTAACACACATGTGATATGTTGGGACTGACATAATTTATAATCTTTGCTTCCCATAAATGGAACTCCATAATTGCTGAAGAAATACCTTCTCTTAAACAAGTAGCTGTCTTCAGAATCCTGCACCAACAGCCATGTTTTGACACTGAAAAATCTCCAAACTGACAGCATTCTTTGCCATGTGACACAGTATTTCCCCAGGTATACTTAACCAAGATGCTTAATGAATAATCTATGTTTGTCTTGAATTATTTAATTGAAAAAAATAATAGGGTTGATACTTTTTAAAAATCAGTTTTTTCTTATTTCTCTATGTTACTAATTCTATGATCTTTTGAAAATAATAATTTGTCTTTACAAATGAAAGATTATATCAAATAGCTACCATTTTACATGTACTGATAGCTACTATTTCTTTGCAAAGTAACTGAATGACAATGTAGGTTTTGCATTAGAAGCCTCACTGAAGTGAAAGTTTCTATATATGCTATCCAAACTTATACAAAAAGTAAAGTGAACCCAATAGTATCAAAGTACTAAATAGATTGCTCATTGTTTTACTTTATTTCTATAAAATATTAGAAATTTAATGAAATATTAAAAGGGTAAATACATAAATTAGAAAACCAGGAAATGAGTAAAGAAATTGAGTATTGAAAAAAATGCAGTTTATAGACATCTAATTATTCTGAATAGTACAGTAAACATGTTTGTCTGTCATTGTTTTGGCTAATCAAAAGATCATTGCTGAAACAAGAGAGTATTGAGGCAGGTTCATGATGTGTACATCAGAATAGAGGATTATGAACCTGAGTTGGGTAAGAGAAAAAGAAATCATTATGTCATCTATGTTTTAAAAGAAATTTACATGTAATCAAACAAGAAAAAATGAAGTAAATTTGGTCAAGTTAAAAGTTATAATTAAAAACAACTCGTTAATAAACTGAACTGAACATCTGAGAGCTACTTTGGCTGAATTCTCTACTGATACCCTCAAAAATTTTAATTTTCTGTACTTCTTGACCATTTTGTTAACATGTGGCTTTTGTAAATGTTAACAAAAATATTTTGACCCTAGGCACACATTAACATTCATATCTTTTACCACTGAAATCTCTGTAGATGTTCAATGGTTCATTAATATTCCCCTTTAGTATTCTTCTTTGGTTTACATGGTATTGTACACTCTGTGTTTCTGACCCTGACTGCATCTTCTCCTCCGATTTCCAAAAGTCGGCATTCCCTGCAGTTTTCTCCTCAGGACTCCTCTCTCCTTTTTATACATTATTTCTCAATGCTCTCATTCAGTCATAGCCTCATCTAGTATCTGTGCTCGTATGATTCCCAGATGTTAAAGTCAATTATCCTTGAATAGATTGGCATGTTAGATACAGAAGCCAAATCCCTTATGATTCAGCTTTCATTGAGAAGTAGACTGGGAAATAAAACATTGAACTTCAGGCTTTTGGCCAACTTTCCAGTTTCTATAACAATAGATTTTTTTTTATATTATCCAGAGACATAGCCCATTTCTAAGATAATTCTACAATGAAATCTGTTTGCAACATTTCTATCTACTTATATTATCTGAGAATTGATGATGTCATAATACCTAGATCAGTGTACTCAATAGTCATCCATTTAGTATTGCTATTTAGCATGTTTGGGAGAAGGATGTGGCAATCTACTCCCAAGGCAATCCTAAAACAATCAGCCATTGAAAACCCTATAAGAGTTACTATGAGTTGGACAAGACTCGATGGCACCTAACAACAATAACATTTAGCATGTTAATAAAATATAGCATTTTTTTTGGAGCTTTGGATGGCATGTGGATATATTTAGATCTATGGATGGCATGTGGATATAGTTAGATCTTCTTAACCAAATATTCACTGATAAACTGATAAATAAAATAGCAAACACGTTTTTGTTTGTTTTAAAATCTATACAAGAATTGATGTTAATCAATTTCTTGTCCTTAATTATGATGGGTCACTTATGTATTACCAAGTTAATAATCAAAGATTTCAGAATTCCAAGTTCATTATGTGGATAGGAGATTTTCTTGTGTTTGTCACAGTACTTTTTCTCTTCCCATTCCCTTGTGTGTGAGGCCAGGTCTCTGATCTTTCAAATCAAATAAATCAGGCATTTATTACCAGCTCTTTTTTAATTTCCTCTCTAGCTACCATGAAAATAAGACTGCTGATAATTTCTAACTTTACTTTAGATAGCAAAAACCCAAGCTCTATGATTAAAATGCCAGATATTTCTATAACTGTTATCAAGTATATGCATTAAGAAAAAATTCTACTGAAGTTTGTTCTGAGAAAGGAAAAAAATTGCCTAAAACAATAACACATAGTTGTCCATAAGCTGTTACGTCTCTCAAATTTATGTTTTATCTAATTTTAAAAGAAAAATTTCAGAGGGCTTGGAGAAATGTGGTTTTAAGGAGAAATAATTGTGAAAGAGGTATATGTGAACACTGTAAGTAGTGGGTTTGATGCAAATTAAGACAACCTTCATATGAGTATAGGATGATGAAATAGTTGAAAAGATGAATTGTTTTTAAATGCACACCTAGTTGGACAAACATATATATTTCCTAACAAGACATGCAGTCTAGAAAGGCTTAAAGTCATTTAGGAAAATTAAACTTATAGCTACCTAGCATTTCTACTGACATTTAGAAAATATAGTTTAAATTTAAAATGATTATAACTATAAATCAGGATTTAAAGAAAGTTTACATATCTTTCCTCATTTAATCCCTGCTAAAATTCTCCATATGAAGATGCATCAGAGGATGTTTCAAATTTATTAGAGACTTTCCCAAGATCTTGCAAATAAGATTGAAATATAGATTCAAAATTAATTCACCTAATTTCTAGTGCTAACCTCATCAATTTATTTATTTATTTATTTATTGTTTGCTTGTTTTGTTTGTGGTATTAGGGGTTGAACCCCAGGCCCCGCACATAATTTGCAAGTGTTCTACCATAGGGTTGCACCCTCCAGTCATTTTTAATGTTTTATTTTGTGTGAGGGTCTCATTAAGTTACACAGGCTGCCTCTTATCTTGCAAAGGAGATCCTCCTGCCTCTGCCTCCTGAGTTGCTGGGATTACAGTCTTCAGTACCTCATTTAGCTTATTTTTAAACACCCAGTATGTGCCAGGACATTGTGAGTATATTGTAGGACTGGAACTGAGGGTGGCAATCTGAATTGGAAAATATTTTGCTTGCAGGTTACTTTAAATGCAGCAAGTGAAACAATTAGTTAGGCCACATTGCTAAATGATCACAACCAGGGTTTGGATAATGTGTCTTGATACCAATGAAGAAGGAAATATAACCAACATGTTGTAGAAGGCACCAAGAAGATATCTAAGGTGATAGAAGGTGACATTTGTTGTTCTTGTTGTAATTAGTTAGGTCTGTGGGGATGAAGAACTGTTCTTGAAAAGAAATATAAGAAGTATGTCGAAGTATTAAAGGTAAGAAAAATGTGACTTACTAAGTGAACTGTGAATAATTCTTTGTGGTTGTAGTATAGTATTTAAGAATAATAGTCTAAAGAGGTTCTCCAGCATTCTTAAGAACATTTGGGCATCTCTGGAGACATGTGTATATTTTAGAATGACCCAAGAGCAGCATTTAATGAGTATGAGACAAGATTTTACTGCAGTGGCAGTTCAGTAACATTGGATAATTTTCTCACCCTTCGATTATAATTGTGGCCTCCAAAGAAATGCAGAGAACAGATCAAGAGCCATGTAGGATAAACTAAGGCATTTGAGCACTCTCCTGAGGCCCTATTCTAGGACACTAAATTGTTTAAATTGGAGAGTGGACATAATATTTCTACCTTAAGAAGATCTGTCTAGCTCCCTGGTGGAGAATGGGTTTGAGAATAGGAATGTAGACAAGATCACAAGTGCTGCTTCCGCTTTGCAGAGGCATATGTGGCAGAGCAATAAGAGATTTGGCCTGTGCTGGGAGAATTATACTGCTTTGACTCTGCCTGCTGGAAAATGAAGATGTCAGTTTCTTCTTAGCAGAGGGAATGAGAGGAGAAGCAGCCTGTAAGAGGTACTACTACAGCTATAGTCCCTACGGAGGCTGGAGCAAAAGCCACTTCTACAATTCTGCTTCATTAAAAAAAAAAAAAAGATTCCTCAAGTACTTGGTTAGTTTAAAGTTCTGAAGGTGAATTTCTGTTTTTAAAGCTGAAAGAAATCCTTATTGATTCACAAAGGAGTCTTCAGTCATTCCATATCTCGTTTCTGACATAAAGTCATTACCAAAGACTGGGATTCTCATTTTATATTTTTATAGGTTTATAAAAAAAAAGAGGATGCTTTCATGAAGCCAGATTTACTAATTTATGCATTAGGTCATCCATGTGTGCATTCATCCCCCCATTCTCTTACCATTAATCAGTAAAGATTTACTGTGGACATTGAGTAAAGGTCTGGACAGATTCAAATCATGCTCAAAGATGTCAGTTTATAGACAAATGTTCCTAGAATTCACATAGTTTTTCCTTGAGTTCCCAAAGATAACTGTGTCATCTTGGAATTTATACTTTTCCTTTGAAACTTATCTATACTATGAACTTAGGTCTACTACATTGTAAAGTTGAGGCTCCAAAATAAGATGTAGAAATGCAAAGCACAAATTATATTCATATAAGTATGTGAATGTCTACTGAAATTGGCCCATCACTTATGCCAAATATGTCTTTAGTACTTCAAAATGTTTTGATTACACAGAAATAGGAAATTTCTTCATTCTCCAAATGCAAACTGCTTCATTTACATGACCAATTTGAATTTGAATATACATGCTTCTCTTTGTATGATTTAGTTATTCCTGCTTTCTTTTCCCTTTTTTAAAAGATGAAATGTCTTTCTGTAAGTGACAAGAGCTTTTACTTTTGTTTTAATTTTGCACAGGTGTTTCACAGGTGGTACACCCTTTCCTCTCTGCCCCATAGGGTGTAGCTCTAACTACCCTCTAGGGAAGAGAAGGTTGGGTGAACAGCCTTATTATTTCTCCAGCTCAGTAAATACCTGCAGATACATTGTCTTCACTGCCTAGGAGTTCTTAAGGGAAGTGCAGGCTGATGCATTCAGAATGGGCTCGCATCATGGTTTATCTTCTGCAAGTCACTTCAGTCACTTCCCCAAAACTAATACAAGGTATTAAACTAAATAAATTGTGAATCCTTTCTTTTTTCTTTTCTTTTTTCTTTTCTTTTCTTTCCTTCCTCTCTCCATCACTCCCTTCCTTCCTCCCTCCCTCTCTCTTTTCTCCCTTCCTTCCTTCCTTCCTTCCTTCTTTCCTTCCTTCTTTCCTTCCTTCCTTCATTTCTTTCTATCACTAATATAAAATTGTTCATATTCTATTGAAGAGGATCAGGTATATTAGGTGCGGTAATCCCGATATAGCTACTTTTTCCTAATAACACATCTGGAGGAGAGATTTTTTATTGGAAATTAATGTACCACTTAATGTGTTTCATTCTGACATGTATTTCATTGTGACATTTCCATATATGTGTTTCCTTGTATATTGTTCACATAACTTCCCCCTTACCCTCTCTTGTCTCTCCTCCCCCATCTCCCACTCCCGCACCAATGGCCTCCTTTCTAATTGTATGTCTTTTTGTGGGAATATTTATCTATACACATGCATCCCAATTTTAAGTCTGAACTTTTTTCTATAGTGATCTACCTTTTTACATTATCAGCAGTATTACATGAGTAATCTGGTCATCCTTTGGTATTATTGGTATTATTATTTCCTGAACTATTAAAGTTGGGCTATTTACTTTGATGTTGACATCACTTTCATTCCTCACTCTGAAGGAGAACTTTTAATGCACAGAATCTCAGAATGTATCCTACAACAGCACATTCTCATCCATACTTACAAATTCACAAGTTTGGTTTTGGTATACACAGAATGTCTTGGGTTTCACAATAAAGCTACCTCAAAATACTCAGAAATGAATAATGAAATATTTCAATCATTTTGATTTTTTTTTTTACTTCATTTTGAGAAGTGCCAAGAGCTGGTGGATTTTTCATCACCAGGAATTACTTCATTCCATCAAACCATTACTTGGAAAGGTAGAGTTCTACTTGTGTTTTAGATGTGCCAAAACATTCTTGGAATCTGGATGGGGTGAAGGATAGGGAGAGATGTGGAAGGATTCTATTACTTTTTCTAGGAACACTAACTAGAGTGCTACAGACACTCCATTTACTTCCTTGAAATCCACTTTTATCCTTCTCTACCCTGTTCTCATGTTAGAATACCCATCTACAATAACATCAATGACTTTTTCTTCTCTTTAGCATCCTGTTGAGCCCACTTCTGGAAGCCATTGTCAGTAAAGGATATGGCAAGTGGAGTGAAGTTATTTAGTTCTGTGCTGATCTCCCTGCCAGCCCTCAATTAGCCTTTGCTAAGGTGTTCCACAAATCTGCAGTTCCTGTGGAGTAGTCCTCTCTTGTAGTTGTAGCTAAAGTACCAGCTCCAATCTAAGTGGCAGGGCATGTTCCTACCCACTGCCTCTTCAGGCCAAGTAATATCAATGGCCCCTGCTGTTGTAACCTCAGAGTGCTCCAATTTGCATTATTGGTTTTTGTGAATCTTCCCTCATATTTATAAACTGTACCACCAGTAAATCCTCCCAAATCGTTACATTTGAATGTGTTCAGGCTATAATCTTTTCCTGGTATAATTCTTATTGATACCAACATTTATGTTGTTGTTGTTGTTGTTGGGTGCCGTTGAGTCGGTATCCGACTCATAGCGACCCTCATAGGGTTTTCAATGGCTGACTGTTTTGAGATTGCCTTGGGAGTGGATTGCCAGGCCCTTCTCCCATTTTTGCAGTGCTGGGAATTGAACTCAGGACCTCAGAGACTACAGTGCAGCACTCTACCAACTGAGCTAAATCCCAGCCTACCAACATTTATACTACATACTTAACAATCAGTTAATTGAGTAAAAAATAAAAGAAGGCCACACTTGGTTGTGGAAAATGGAAGTGAATGCCAGGCACGGTGGCATCCCTATAATCCCTGCAGCTCAGGAGGCAGAGGCAGGAGGATTGCAAGTTGGAGACCAGAGGCAGTCTGCATAATTTAGCGAGACCCTATCTCAAACAGTACAAAAAAATGGGCTGAGGGTGCAGATCAGTGGTCCAGCACTATCAAAGCATGCAAGCGCAAGGCCCTGAGTTCAAACCCCAGTATCATAAAAAAAGAAAAAAAAAAAGAAAGAAAGAAAATAAAAGTGGATTTAGTCTTTTAACTGTAAAATTTCAGATGACTACTTGAGGCCAGAGTCAAATTTTAGCTAAGAGTTCTGTAGGGATGGAAGACAAAAGGGATATCTGGGGTGGGTATTTTACTTGGAGATCAGTATAATTTATGAACTTGTAAAAATCTGGGATTGTTTGAACCTTCTGTAGAAGTAAGAAAATATATTGGCTATTTTCTTTGGTATTTCATCCCTATGAACATTTATTTTACACTTTCAAGTTAAATAGAAAAGCAAAAATTTAAGAGACCCAGAAATCTATAGTCAGAAAACTTATGTGAAAGTTCAGATGTGTTATTTTGTGTCAATATTTCTCAAGTATTCACATCAAATATAAACTAGTCTCTTCAAGGGAAAGTTTATCATCTAAGATATTATCTCTTCAAACATGCAATGCAAGTGTACCATAAATTTTTAAATGACTAAAATATGTGTTACTATTTTCAGTAATATATAACTGAGAATACATTTTTCTTATACATACCACATTTATCATGTTAATGTTTTTTCAGAAATTATACAATATGAGTTTTCCCTTAGTTCTTTGTGAATGAAGTCTTGCTTTAACTCCCCAGAAATGATAATATCTGAATGGAAGACAGGAGTCAAATGAAGATGACACCTAAATGAATTGTGTATGGGGGGGTGGGAAGGTGTGTACATATTTTCTTGGTATAATGGTGAAAAGCAAGAGATAATTTTTTCTCAGTATTGGGGAGCAGAACCCAGTGCCTGCCACATAGTTTGCAAGTGTTCTACCACTGAGCTGCACCCCCTTACCTTGAGACAGGGTCTTGCTAAAGTTGCACAGGCTACCTCTGGCCTCAAAATTGTGATCCTCCTGCCTCCACCTCCTTTGTCGCTGGGATTACAAATTTGTGCCACTTCTAGAGATAGAATATTATACTTTTCAGTCTTTGAAACATTCTGAAAACATTTTTAAAGTTTGTTAGCCTTAATTTGAAAATAACTCATCACCAGAGAACACTATTTAATTAAAATGGAAGACTTGTAATGTTACTTTTTAATATCTGTAACATGCTGAAGTAGTTATTGTCTATATATCTTATATATACTCCTGCTTGCCTGCAGCCATAGCTCTGGGGCATCCGATCCTGTCAGATCTCAGAAGCTAAGCAGGATCAGGCCTGGTTAGTACCTGAATGGGAGACCCCCTGGGAACACCAGATGCTGTAGGCTTGGGAGAAGCACCTGGCAACCCCCTCCCAAAAATCAATCTGCCATTGAAAACCCTATGAACAGCAGGGAAGCACTGACAATAGTGTTTCCCTTGTTGTAAGTAGGGTTGCTGTGGGTCGAATACCAACTCGAAGGCACCTAACAACAACATACTCATGCTTAAAACTGTTGGTTTCCTATTAGGAAAGTTTCTTACAAAAAATATGTAAACTTTAAAGCTAGATTAAAAAACAATCAATTTGCAGGTTACCTTAACAGTGAATAAAATACACACTTGTTACAATATCACCTTCTGATGACAAGTACAACAATTTGCAAATGTTTCCTTAGCATTTAATAACATTTATAAATTATTTATTTCCCCCAAAGTTATTTATCTTAATTATAACAGGATTTTTAATACAAGGCAACAATGCTTACTGGGCATAGAGTATAACTTCTATGCTTTATATATAGAAAACATTATTCAATACAGACAAGCTCCCTCTATCACGTTTTTCTTCACACCTAGCTCCTATTCCTTGTATCATATTTGCCATTACTATTTAAAAAAACCATCCTTGACTTCCTTGTTCTAATCTCACACTTCTTGCCAAAACTGAAACTCTAGAAAAAGCTCTATGTCTAAACACCAACAGTTAGGCACTGGACAGTAAATGGAGTCACAATAGTTTCATATTAACCAAAGTCAAATAGGTTCTCCACAATGCACTCAAGAAAAAAAAAATGTTTCTTTTGCAAGTTTACACTGCCCTGCTCCACCATGAACTTAACATTTGTTTGCTCTACTACAATCTTTTCCATCTTCCTTCCCTATGCTAATCTCAGTGGATGATTTAACTTCTTAAAAGAGTAAATGTAGCAGAAGATAACCATTGCACTTAATATTTTAGCTGCCATATCTAAGGACTGACCTGCTGCTGCACTGCCTTACACCAGGCTGCTACCACGGTACTCCACGCACTGAGTGGTTTCAACTACAATCACGTCTCACAGTTATCAGGGTTAGGTCCAACAGATTTAGTGCCTGGTGAAGGCATTCTTCCTGGTTTGCAGATGGTTGTCTTTTTGTTGTGAATTCCCATGGCTCCTGTGGTAGAGAGCAGAGAGAGAAGCAGCAGTCATTCTCAGATCATTTTGTACATGCATACTAATACTACCCATGAGGACTCCACTCTCCTGACCTAAGTTCATCCCAAAGGTATTTTCTTGTATTCGAAACACACCTGGGGTTAGCATTTCAACATACAAATTTAGGGTTTGTAGGTATACAAAAATTCAATCCACAGCATGCAGCTTTCCATCACCAAGAGTGAAGCAATACTGATACAGCCCCTTCACATGCACTCCTCTGCTCCCTCTGCCCTTTGAGATCTTCTCTCTCCTGAAACTTCAAAGCCTTGATTTCCCTCTGATCATTCAAACATGACTTTGTATCATAATCCTAAATGAAGCAAAGTAATCACTCTTCCTTCCCATTAGTTGATGCTTTTGTCTTTTTATTTCTGATTTCTCTTTATAAGCAGCTAAGAGAGTTTGTGTTTTAAATATATTATTAAGTGAACTCTGTCATCTTCCATATAATGTTCCCTCCCTGTCACTCTCATGTTCTGCCCCCAGTGTCACCAGTTAGTACCCTGTTACTAAATTCAGCATGCTCCCACCCCACTTTAGATCTGAGCAGTACACAACTGACCACTACCTTCCCCTTGAAAGACTCCAATTTCTTGATCTCTAACTGTGGTGAATACATATTCTATTACTAAAAATAAGGTGAACACAATGTGTAATTCTCTTTATTTTATGTATTTATTTTTTTCACAGAAGCACTGACAATAGTGTTGGGCATGACACAGTGTCAGTATTTCTTTCTATTGTACATAGGGTCGCTATGAGACAAACCAAACTGGATGGTATCTCACAACAACAACAGAGCTGGATTCTAATATCATATTCTGTTTGGTAGTATAAAAAGTCAACTGAATCATTTTGAAGTGAATTCAGTTGTTAAAAAGTGTTCTCAAACATTTCAGATTTTAATTCAGCTAAATCAAAGTGTCACCTCCTCATCTTTCTTCCTTCCTTCCTGGATTAGTTTAATTTCTGGAAGGTTTATGTAGTGAAATAATATCAGATGGTGAGGCATCTGGGCTTTAGCCTTCCTTTGTCCAATCTGGCATCTTTTGCAATGTGCAATCATGTCTCATGCACTCACCACACTGGCATCTGTTGAGGTTTCTGTATTCCCACCTGGTTTCTTGACATACATTCTACACTGTTCTTTCTTATAATTTCCTCCTGTCATGACCAAATACCCCTTCAACATCTGCCTGCTTGCTATCTTTCGAAGTGTCTTTTTGTCAGAGGCAAAGGGAAATCCTGTTCTCTCTTGTAGCTGAAAGACTCCAAAGGGCTTGCCTGTAGGGCACTTGAGTTCAGGGAAGCAGCCTTGTGCCTCCCCCTCTCTCCTATCAAATAGACATCTCAGTACTTTCACTTCTATTTCACTGGGTTACTAAAGAATGCTGAAAGGATATTTCTTCTCACTATTCCACAAAAATTAAGGGCAAATGCACCTTTGATTCTTGGACCCTTGAACAATTATGTGAATTTTTTCAATATCCTTTGTATTTTAACTAACTTAACAGCAGAACCATGACGAATAGAGCTGCTGTTTTGGTTCCACACCTTCTACATGTTTCCCTCTAATGCATTTTCAACTTTTCTCTGTACCAGAGAGAGTAATTATCCTTTTATTCCAATAAGGGGCAAGAGTGATTTAACTTTTCTGTTCTTCCAACTCTTTGTCTATTTAATTAGTAACATTGTTGTTGTTGTTAGGTGCCAGTATCCGACTCATAGCGACCCTCATAGGGTTCTCAATGGCTGACTGTTTTGGGATTGCCTTGGGAGTGGATTGCCAGGCCCTTCTCCTATTTTTGCGGTGCTGGGAATTGAACTTGGGACCTCAGAGACTGCAGCGCAGCGCTCTGTCAACTGAGCTAAATCCCAGCCAGGTAATTAGTAACATAGCTTTCATTAAAATAAAAAACAAAGACCGCATTTCTGCTCTTAGGTCTCTACATTGACTTCATTGCAGCTGGCTGAACTGTGAAAAAAGGACCACATATCAAAACGTGAATACATTTGATGATTAGAGAGAGAGACATTGCTATATTATGACAAAATGATTAACTTACCCGCCTCTTTGGTTGGAGAGGAAAACTGAAAATGGTGAATATATTAAAACATTTAAATGTATTGATAAGAAAAATAGAAACTAAAGACTACTCTGAGGCAAAAATAAATGAAAGGATAAAATGGGAAGTGATAAACAGAATACTGACACTAGCTTCCACCTCGAGTGCAGCTGCAAATTCTAGTAAACTTGACTTTTAGCTTTCATAGATTTGCAGAGAACAGAGAATAATGATAAATTCCAGCAGTGGCTTAAATTATGAAGTCTAAATAATTCCATCATAACTCTGAGCCCATCAAATTGGTTAGCCCCTCAATATAAGTGAAAAATTTAAATAAATGCCCACTCACTGAGGATTTCACAAAGAGATATTCCTATCTTGAATCTTAGGGCTATGTGAAGGGGACAAAATGACACTTCTAGGTTAAAAACCCAGATTTTTGTTGGATTATAGCCTATTTACTTGTGTGACATGAAAAACCTCAATACAGTATTATAGTTTAAAATGCTCCTAGTTTGGTTTAGCCCCCAGGCATCTAGCAGAAACAATTATAATTTTTTTCTCAGGGGGAAAAAAAACTTGTCTTCAATCTATGCCACAAATACTTTCTACAAGTAAAAATTTAAGAAATATACATTTACAATAATAAAAAACAAACAAACATCCACGGAAACAAGAAACAACAGGTTGGAGCACCCAGAAATAAGTTATGTATCATAACTGTATACATAAAAATATATGCTTCATAGGTTGCATGAAAAAATCAAGTTCCTGAACAGAATAAGAAAGGTAGAAGGGAACATTAACTAGACTAAGAAAATTTGAGAAGAAACTGAAGAGAATCCCATCATACTGAAAACTACTGTTTGAGCTTAAGATCCCTGAGTACAGACTCCAAGATTGAGATTGGAATACAGGAAGTTTATTTGGACTTATTCTTGGGGAAAGTATCTCTATGGCAGAAAGAAAAACTGGGTTGGGCAGAAGGCAAGGGAGATGCAGAAGCAATAGAAGCCTCAGCTGATTATATCATAAGTTTGGAGCTAATCACTCCTAAAATTACTGCTTAAATCAGATATATTTTTAGTGTTTGTCTATTATACAAACAGCTACCCCCCGACAGACTGAATATGATTGCTATATAGGGAAAGTGAGCTCACAGGCATGAAAATTCCTTAAGAATTCTAAACATTCTGTGAAAATGGGTTATTTTGATTATTTACACAAAGGTCAAAAGAACAGTCACTAGCATCAAATGATCTTAGTTAACTTGTGCCTCTGACACATCACTAACTAGATGACAAAAAGCAATTATCTAAGTTTCTCTGTGTTCAATTATTTCAGTTCTAGAATTCATTAATAATAACTACTTTATAGAAATGTTGAGGATTAAATATGATGAATATATCTGAAGATTTATGCATAGCACCAATTATATACCAATAGTAACTATTAGCTGATGCAATAAAATACTTCTAAAAAGGAGATGAGATTCATAATCATAACTCCTAATTTACTATCTGCCTCTCCTTTCCTATAGTTATTTTACCATGTTCTTTAACCCACATTTTCTGACCACAGCACATGTAGACTGTAATTCCTTCACCAAAAGCAAAATAGCACTTTACTAGAAGTTTACCTTGACTAGAATATATTCTTCTTCAATGACTCTTTTTATGCATTAACAATAGAATAAAATTGCCCATCTTATATTTTTAAGAGTAGCCTGGGAGTTAGCTTAGTTGGAAGAGTGCTGTTCTGCACACTCTGAGGCCCTGGGTTGGATCGAAAACACCACAAAAATGAGAGAAGGACATAGCAACCCATTCCCAAAGCAATCCTGAAACAATTAGCCATTGAAAACCCTATGCATAGCAAAGAAGCACTGACATAGTGCTGAGCATGTCACAGTGTTGGGGAATGTTTTGTTCTGTTGTGCATCGGGTTACTATGAGTGTGACCCAACTTAACAGCTCCTAACAGTAACAACATTTTAAAGGCACTATATCACATGTTTGCATGATGAAACTATTCCTGGGATTACATATTTGTGATATGTTTACCCTGATACTTCTTATGCTACCACCACAATAACACAACAAATACAGAATATGGCAGTGACATTTTATTGATAGACTCATTCACTGTAAAGCAAATGACACAGAAAAGCATGTTTTTCATTTGTGCCCTGAAAAGACTTAAGACTTTCTTCCTGTGTTTGTCTTTGTTTTGTTTCTGCCCTTAGAACAAGCTGAAGTGCAATTATTCAATTAAGTAAATTCTGTTTTTTTTCTTTCTTGGCCCTTTGGATAGAGTAAAATTATTGCTAATTTTATGGTTAAAACTTCAAATCTGTGGAGTAGGAATTGGGATAGATCTAATGCAGAATCTGGTCTATAATTTGATTCTTTACAATAATAAACAAGTACTTTGTTTTACTCTTCATGTTTGACCAGATTTATCCTGTTCTTCTTTAATGAAAGTCTGGGGCTACTTGGCTCCTACAATAAGCTGTCAAGATGAAAAATCCACATGGTAATCTCAATTTGCAGTCCTTGTGGTTCAAAGGATATTTAGGGCACATGTGATTTATTTTCCAATCACCTAAGACTTAACAAAGAAACTATACCATAATTAATCTCAAAAAAATGGAAAGGTAATTTACTTTTTACAAATTTTGGTTGAACATAAAGCATGTCATTTCTAAAGATGCTGTTAGGATTAATAGCATAAGAGCCACTGAAGTTTGTGTGGAGTAAATATTTTTTAAAAAGTCATCACCTAAGTAAAAACTGAAATAGATATTCTTTCATTCTCAGGAATGGTTTCATGTATGTTAGTTAGCTGGAAGTGATATATTAAATTTTGGTTTATTTAGGAATTTTATTAGGGTTAAGCATTTATTCCTTAACATTGAGTCTTTTAGCATATAATTTAACATATATTTAATGTCTATCTATAACATATATATCAGTACTAAAGTTGACATAAATTGGTTGAAATAAAAATTCAACAAAAATGGGAAATTTCCTGTACTTCAAATGCCTTGACTATTGATTTGGGGAGATGATTTCTAGTAGGTCTTACTATAACCTAGGGAAATCTACTTTATAATTGTTGTCACTAGGTGCCATCGAGTTGTGTCCGACTCATAACAATCTTCAGAGGGTTTTTAATAACTGATTTTTGCAGGATTGTTTTGGGAGCAGACTGCCACATCCTTCTCCCATATTTGCAGTGCTGAGGATTGAACTTGGGTCCTCAGAAAGTGCAGAGCAGTACTATAACAACTGAGCCAAACTCTAGTGCTCACTTTATAATTAATATTCCAATGTTCATGTTTCTTCTGTATTGTATTTAGAACCAAACTTCTAAGATGTGCATTCTGCTGAGTAAGTGCTCGGCTTCCTTTGTTATGTAATTTGATCTTCTTAATGATAACATGTATTACTGCAAATTGCATCTGACATAAATTCTCCTTAAGGTCTTTTCCCCTGTTTTACTGCAAAAAGACTTTAGTATCACTGTATTTTAACTATAAAAACTTATTTAATAATCCACAGTTCTTATTAAGTGCTGAATTATCCTATTACCAAATAGCCACATATTTTTTAAGCATCCTTATTTCTTTATTACAAGTATAGATTCATTAGACAAGTAGACAAAAGTGAGCAAGTATATTTTCATAATTATATAGTAGTATATATAGATATTAGGCTTGGGTTTACCTCCATTGGTAGAATGCTGCTCCATACTCTCTGAGGACCTGGGTTCAATCCCCCAGCACCACAAAACTGAAAGAAGGATACACTCTCAAGGCAATCTAGAAATAATCAACCATTGAAAACCCTGTGAAAGTTGCTATGAGTCAGAACCAACCCAACAGCACCTCACAACAACAACATATATAGTTATATTTGTATGTGTTGTTGTTGTTAGGTGCCATCAAGTTGGTGTCCTTCTCAGTGACCCTACATAAAACACGTAAAACACTATTGTCAGTGCTTCTCTGCTATTCACAGGCTTCTCAATGGTGGATTGTGTTTTTGGGACTGGGTTGCCGGGTCCTCCTCACAAGCCTACAACACCTGGTGTTCCCAGGCATTCTCTCATCCAAGTACTAACCAGGTGTGGCCCTGCTCACCTTCTGAGATCTGAGGGGATGGGACACCACAGTGCCGTGGCTTCAGGCATTTGTATGCTAGATAATATTAAAGTACATTGGTGTGTACATAGAAAATTATCTGTCATCGTATACAGCAATCTCAATTATACTCATTTCATGAGTGGGATTACTATGAAGATTTATTCTTTACATTATTATATTCTATTTTGGTTGGTTTAGGTTTAATAGTCAACTTTTTGCCATAAAATATTGGAAAAACATGAGAAATATAGACTCATGTATGAATAATAACTAACTTCACAGCACAAAATTATGACCTTAATTTTCCAACTTTTTGTGTATGTTTTTAAAATCTGCATTCACTATTGAGTTATTAATTTATGCAACACAACATAGAATTGTTTTAATTAACTAATATTCAAAGACTTTCTCATTTACTGCACTTATAAATACATTCATTGCTCACAGTTTTTTTCCTATACAAATAGGATTTTGTAGATATGGTTTTTATTTAATTTATCAGTATAGTACCCTAACTATGTGGACATTGTTAAATCATCAAACTAAATATAGTACACTACAGCTAAATTATTGCTTGGCCTTCTTAACAACTTCTCTAGTTAACTGTATTTTATTGTTGTTGTTAGTTGCCATCAAGTCCTGTCTGACTCATAGCGACTCTCACAGGGTTTTCAATGTCTTATCATTTTGGGATTGCCTCAGCAGTGGATTGCCACATCCATCTCCCATTTTTGTGGTGCTGGGAATCAAACTCAGGACCTCAGGGACTTCAAAGTGGTGCTCTACCAACTGAGCTAAATCCCAGCCTAGTTAACTGCATAGATATTGATAATTAAGTAATTTTTTTCTGATGGTCATATAAGTTTTATATAGAGTCACACAATAAAACTGAAAAAGAACATACCTCTTTTCATAAATAACATGAAAAGTACATTAGGAACACTGATTTCTATTTATTTGAAACATTTTGAAAATCAAGAAGATTTAAGTCAAGAAATATAAGCCTTCATCTAGTATAATCCATTTTTGTACAATTTAGCAATATGCTACAATAATTGCCCTTCATAATGATACATAGAAATTTATATTTCATTAATTTGTTTTAGAATTCTTAAATCATTAAATATGCATGCTTCAATTTCCTATTTATCCTGTCTATTTTTCCTACCATTAGTGCCTCTCTTTCACTTCTGGCTTTCCTTTGCCTCTTCAATTACCTCCAGCACTTTTTATGATCTCTGATACTCAATGGAAAATAAGAGGACATTTTATAGGATCCAAGCCAATCATCATGTCTTTAAGTGATGTGTATGTGCTCCAAGCTTTCCATGTACTTAGCAGTATGTTGTTGTTGTTGTTTGGTACCATCAAGTTGGTCCAACTCATAGCGACCCTCATAGGGTTTTCAGTGGCTGATTGGGTTGAGATTGCTTCAGAGGTGGATTGCCACATCCTTCTTCCATTACCAGTATGTACTATAACATAAATACACATCATTTTTCTGCTGAGGCTGAAATCCAAGTCATCTGGCTACCAGCAGACTCATTTTTACATAGCTGTTTGTAATTCTCATAATCATGTGATAGCAGTATGATTTATTACTCCTTCTGGCATTGTTCTCCTTGACAGCTTCTCAGCTGCTGTTACATCCTTCTTGGATGGGTAAATGCTATATACTATTTTGAAACTGTGTATCAAGTTTTATATTTTGAGATATTGTTTGTTTTAGACTTTTAGTGTCTAACTCTACCACAAAAGAGGAAGAATTTAAAGTTAGCACTCTTAAAAATGAAATAATGTATATGACTTAAGGGCTCAGTAGAGCTGAAAATTAAGAAAATGTCTTCACAGATGCAATTTTTTCACTTTTTATTTTTCAAATATAATTAGCATACAATATACTGGGTTTCATTTTCATACAGTTGTGCCCTTTGCTCTTTTTTAACCGCTCATTACCCGCCTTTACCCATCCCAGTCCATTTCTCCCCTCTCCAGATAGTTGCCCTTTTCCTTTCACAGATGTAATTGAAATGGGCTCTTTCAGTTTATTTAAGTCAGAGTCAGTTAAAACATAATTCACATCTCAATTTTACAGACCATAGCATTTTAATCCAAATAGAGAATATACTTTTCAGTCCTCTACAGTTTCTTATGTCTGCAGCCATAGCACCTTACCATCTGATCGTGACTGATCTCTGAAGCTAAGCAGGGTCGGCCTGTTTAGTCCTTGGGTATGAGACCACCTGAGAGCACTGAGTGCTGCAGGCTAGGGAGAAGGACCTGACAATCTCCTCTCAAAACAAACCACCATAGAAAACTCTATGAATAACAGAGAAGCATTGACAATAGTGCCAAGCATGGCACAGTGTTGGGAATGTTGTTAAATTCGGTTGTACTTAGGGTTGTTATGAGGCACACTTGACTGGAAGACTAACAACAGTAACAGTCTCTTTTAAATAATCAGATATTTTGATTCAGTATATTTTTGGGAAAATATCTACAAAGGTATACCATTTTATATTTTCATATTGATTTTAACTTGTTAAAATTAGTTTTAAGCATTGATTCAAAGTGATATTTATATACTATAAGTATATATTAGCAAACACTCAGGTTAGTGATTTAACACTGCTGAGCTGTAAACAAAGGTGTATTGCCATAATCTATGGGGAAAAAAGAGAGAGAGAGTTTGCAAATTCTATAGTTCCCTAGTAGGATCTGACTCAACATTTAACAACAAACGA
>VMDO01032006.1:0-19458 GCA_007922755.1 Pedetes capensis
GAAAGAAAGAAAGAAATCCCATGTTTTCTGTCATAGAATCTAGATCAATCTATGTATATATGTGTGTATGTATGTACGTATGTATGTATCTATCTAGTATGTATGTATCTAGATAGCTATCATCTACCTGTCTATCAAAGACATGCAAGCAGAAGGGGGATGGTTTGTTGGGGGAAGGGGATCAGTGGGGGTGGAGGAGGGACACAAGAGGGTAATGAGTGGGTGAACATGAATAATGTACAATCATATACATATATGGAAATGTCATAATGAAACATTATTTTGTACACTTAGTAAAAATACCTAAAAAAGAAAAATAAAAAATAATTATAATACATGAAATCTAGAAAATCTGTTTCTTTTTTCAGCTGTTGTTGTTAGGTGGCATCAAGTCATGTCTGATTCATAGCGACCCTTATAGAGTTTTCAATGGCTGATTGTTTTGGGATTGCCTGGGGAGTGGATTGTCAAGTCCTGTTCCCATTTTTGCAGTGCTAGGAATCGAACTTGGGACCTCAGAGACTGCAGAGTGACACTCTACCAACTGAGCTAAATCCCAGTCCTCTTTTTCAGTACCAATTTCAAATCTTTCAATCTTCAAATTTAAAAATCCTCTTTTGGAAGTCAAATCTGAGTATTATCTCTTTGTGTTTTAATTTGAATCCCTGCTATAAGAATAATATTTCTACAACAATGTTATTCATCCTTAAAGAGAATGAATGAGTTTATTTCATTAAAAGAAAAATGTCTGGCTGTTGAATAACTCCAAAGGCATGTATGTGAAAGTCCTGATCCTCAGCATGGCACTATCAGGATACAGCGGGAGGAAGTTTGGTCATTGGAGGAATGCCCTTAAATATAGTTGTGGGATCCTGAACTCCTCTTTTTCTATTTTGCTTCCTGGCTGATGAAGTGAACGGTTTTGCTCTGACATACGCTCATACCATGATGTTCTACCTCACCACAGGCCCAAACCAATGGGGCCAGTTGATCATACACTGGAAACTCCAAAACTATAAGCCAAAATAAGTCTTTTCTCTTTGTAAGTTAACTGTCTCAAGTACTTCATTATAGTGATGGAAATGTGATTAATACAAGTTGGTATAAAAATGGAAAAAGAAAACCATATTATCCATAATTACCGCCATTTCCCTTTCCTAAATTATTACTGTTACTTGAATAATTATAAAGATATCAAATTTCAAAATATAAATTTTAAAGGAAAATTATAAAGCTATGTTTTTCATTAATGCACATTTGCTTTTTGACAATGTTATTATTATATTTGATTTTAAATGTACCCATGTATCTGATAATATAATTATTCATTTTCAGGCTTCTTAATAGGCTTCTTAAAATTATTTATTTTTACCTTAGCTTTACTGAGATATAATTATGCAATGTAAAATTCAGCAATTTAAAGTATAAAATGCATTGGATGTTGAAAAATATATAAAGTCATATAACGACAACCACAAACATGGTATAGAACATTTCCATTACCATAAAACACTTTCCCATGCCCTTTTGCTATTAATACACCTTATCGCCAACCCCTAGTAATGATTGTTCTACTTTCTTTCACCATAGTTTGATCAATTGTAGAATTTTGTACAAATGGAACTGTATAATAGTCTTTTGTATCTGACTTCTTTCATGCAACAAAATGAATTTGAGGTCTATTCATGTTGTGTGTCAATTGTTTCCTTTTGATACTGAGCAGTATTTTATTTTATAGATATAGTACAATTTGATGAGATTTGGATATTTCTAGTTTGTAGCCATTATAAATAAAGCCACTGAGTATTCAAGTATAAATGTTATAAATACTTGTGTGGAAAGAAAATTTAATTTCTCTTGGGTAAATATCTAGGAATAAGACCAGTGGATTTTATGAAAGTGGAGTCTAAACTTTTTAAGAAAGGACCAAAGTGTTTTCCAGGTAGCTATTCTATTTTGAATTCTCACAAGTGCTATGTCAGAGTTCTAGTTACTCCATGCCAAAACCAATTACTTGATAGTGTCACTTATTTTAACAGTAGCCATTCTAGTGTTGACTATTTGTGATTGTCTTAAAATATTGCTCTTAATCTTTGGTCCACATTTTGTTGCACTGTATTCTTAGAATATCTTTATAAGTAAGTTATATAAATTCTGGATACAAGTACTTTGAAAATGTCTTCTCCCAACCTATGTCTTTATTTTTTTTCATTTTCTTAAAGTGTTTTTCAAAGAGCAATTCTTTTTTCATTTTGATGAAATCTAATTTATTAATTTGTTTCCTTACATGATTGATATTTTACTTGTCCTAAGAAATCCTTGTCAAACACAGTCACAATGATATTTGTCAACTTTTCTTCTAGAAGTTATAGAGGTTCTACTCATATAAGTAGGTCTATAATAAAATCTGAGTTAAATTTTCTGGAAATTTAGGATTGAGGGTTTTGTTGTTGTTGTTGTTGTTGTTCCTGGTTTTGTTTTGTTTTGTTTTGTTTTTAACACTTGGAGGTTAAACCCAGGGCCTTTGCAAGCACTCTATCATTGAGCTGCACTGCAGCCTATTTTTTACTTTTTAGTTTTGAGACAAGGTCTCTGTAAATTACATAGGCTGCCTCTGCACCCACCTTCTGAGTCATTGGGATTATAGACATGCAATACTCCATCTGGTGGTGTTGAGTTTTTACTTGGTTTGTTTACTTATATATGCTCTGGTTTACTTTTGTATACATGGTTATCAAAATGTTTCAGCATTCATTGAAAAAATTATCCTTCTCCCACAAAATTAATTTTGGCAACTTTGTTGAAGAGCAATAGTCCATACATGTGTAAATTATTACTTGTCTCCTTTTTCTGATTCATGTATCTATTTATTGTTATCACCATGTAAGTTTCTATAATATTGTTATAAATGTTTATTTTCCCTCAAAATTCATGTTACAGTCTTAATCCTCAACATGAAGACAGTGAGAGGTGTGATCTTTGAGAAGTGATTAGATCATTTGATTTGACCATTCATATTTAACAAAACTATTGCTAGTGTTGGGCTGGGATTTAGCTCAGTTGGTAGAGCACTGTGCTGCAGTCTCTGAGGCCCGGAGTTCAGTTTGCAGCACCACAAAAATGGGAGAAGGGCCTGGCAATCCACTCTCAAGGCAATCCAGAAACAGTCAGCCATTGAAAACCCTATGAGGGTTCCTATGAGTTGAATACCGACTTGACGGCACCTAACAACAACATTGCTGGTGTTAAGTTAAAATATTTCTTATTGCTTTTTTAATATACTTGACACATTCTTTTCTTGTTTTTCATCTCATCTTGTCATGAGATGAAGATTTTTTTATGATCCAGTTTAACCTCAAATACTGATGAATGGCTATATATATTTGGGGTATATATATTTGTTTCATTTGTAGAGGTGAATCTAGCTTTTATATTGTCAATCTTTATTGGAGTCTATCATTTCATTTATAATGCAAAAAATTATAAGATATACTTCATTTTTTCTACTCTTTTTGAAATCATTCTCATCTTCTATTTTACTTCTGCCCATAAATTCCACAATACATTTTTACTGTTTCATGCTAGCAATCACTTTTTAAACAGACTAAAGTATTGTTGTTGTTAGGTGCCCTCGAGTCGGTATCCAACTCATAGCGACCCTCATAGGGTTTCAATGGCTGACTGTTTCGGGATTGCGAGGTCCTTCTCCCATTTTTGCAGTGCTGGGAATTGAACTCCGGACCTCAGAGACTGCAGAGCAGCGCTCTACCAACTGAGCTAAGTCCCAGCCCACTAATGTATTAGAACAATGTATTTTCTTATACAGTTCCATTCTGAAGAGTGGTTTCATTTCTTACTATTGATTCAAATTTACATCTTTTATAAAGTTTCTTCTCCCTAAAGAATTCTTGATATTTCTTCTCATTCACCTCTTTTGGATGTAAACATAACTTTTAAAAAGTTTTTATTGTTACATTTTTGAAAATTATTTTTGTGGTTATAGAATTCTAGGTTGATGAACTTATTTTTCTCCCAGAACTTCAAAGACAGTACTCTCTTGTCTTTTACATTCCATGTAATATGACAAGAAGTCAACTGCCATTCTTATCTTTATTCTTCTGTGTGTAAGGTGACATTTTTTCCCCTTGGTAATTTTAAGATCGGACCTTCATTATTAGTTTTCAAAAAGTTGTTTAACATGTGGTGTGTGTGTGTGTGTGTGTGTGTGTGTGTGTGTGTTGTAGTGCTAGAGATTAAACTCAAGGCCTTGTGTATGTCTCATAAATGTCCTAACACTAAGCTACATGTCCAGTCCTTTTTAATATTTATTATAAGACAGGGTCTCACTAAGTTGCCCAGGCTGGCCTTGAAGTCACCGTGTAGCTCATGTGGACAGAATTTATCATCCTCTTGCCTTGATTTCCTGAGTAACTGGGATTACTGGCAGTTGTGACCATGCCTATCTGTGTATGTGTATTTTCTGGCTTTTTCACTTTGAAATTTGTTGAGTTTTCTTTATATGTGAATTTATAATTTTCATTGAGTTTGGAAAACTTGTGATCAAAACATGAGAATGAAGAAAATTCAAAGAATTAATGATTAAGTAGGAAATGAAGAGAAAATAGACCATGTGACAAATTTGAATCTAAACATCTGGCTGAACTTAAAGCCAACACTGGCACTGAAATTTTTCAGTTGGATAGGCCAGTAAAATCCCTTTCTTTATAAGCCAATTAGGTTTGTATTCTATCCTGAACTTAAACAAAACAGGTTTTTGGTTGATTCATACAATTATATTGTCATGGAAATCAGACTTTTTAATATTCTTTTTTCACATCTGTTCTTAGTTTTCTATTAAAAATAATTGCTTATGTTTTAATTGTTGTTATTTTAAAAGTTTAGCCCATATTTTCATCTTGGCTTCTTGCTCCAGATCCTCAGTCTCTTATAAAATGTATTATTTATATTTTCTTATCTCAGTAATCCTTGAAAACCATAAAATCATCAATAAACAGAATCAACTTCATGTGCTCAGCTTATGACTGGTTGACCAACTTTTGTAGGCAAGGGCCATTTGAATGCATATTGAATTATATCAATTACTATAAGACCTTTTCATATACTTAATGTACACATTCACAATACTGGGAAAAAATGATTCATGATTGCTGTTTTGAGTTCCTAGGATGGGTACAAACTAATCCTATCTTTTAAAGATTGAGATACTCTTCAACAATAAGACTTTGTTGCCTGGAGAATGGTGCCATTGAGACAAGTCTTACTCATAGCAACCCCATGTACAACAGAATGGAACATTACCCAACACTGTGCCATGCCCCGTACTATGTCAGTGTTTTTCTGCAGCTTTGGCTTTGTTTCAAGAATGGGTTGTCAGGTCCTTCTCCTGTTTTTATGGTGCTGGGGATCAAATACAGGGCCTCAGAGAGCACAGAGCAGCACTCAAACAACTGAGCTAAACCTCAGCCTTTGCTTACATGGGGAAAAAAAATATGCTGCAAATTATAGCATAGATTTTTAGATGTTTCATGTGGATAAAAGTTTATATAAGCCTCAAATTAAAGATCGATATTATATATGACTTGATATCTAGGAAAACTGGTGAGGGTCTAATCATTCAAGTTCCCTCTCCATGTTCCTGCAGGTAAAGTTCCCTAGCCAAACTGCCCTCTTTATCAAAGTGGCCAGGCACAGTATCTGCTATCCCTGAGTAGCAGGTGTCATCTCCCTGCCTGTCTGTTGAATTATTCAAAGAAGCTTATCACATCTTCCTTTGGGAACCAGTGCTTACCTTACTTTCTCATTATAGTTTGACTCCCACACAACTTATTGGCTCATTCTGTTCCAAAGTACAATTGACATGTGTTCTTACATAGATATACTATGTCCTTATTCTCTGGGCTACGAATACATATAAATAAAAAATAACAATTTTTCTCATCTTTCCAATTGCAGACGTATGGTTATAATCCCAGGGGAGATTCCATCTTTCTTCAGTGGGGTGAAGAGGACATGATCAAAATAAGTATAGTTGGTAGTTGATTTCATTGTCTCCTTCTGGCTTGTGTGGTAAGATAATACAGAGTTGTGTATTGTATTTATCCTGTCTTCATTTTCTTTCTCTTCCTGTTATACTTATATATTTTTTGTGCTTAGTAATTCTTCAAGGAAGAAAACAAAAGTTGATGGACATCAAACTACTTCCCAATGTGGATGAAAATCTGATCCTTGTGGTTGAAGGGAGTATTGTAGAGTAGAAAAAGATAGAATAGTTTTGAGGATGGAAGGGATTGAAAAAGAGAAAATTTCTTCTGAAGCTATGGCTTTGACATTCCTCCAAGGATTCTGAAACAGTTTGTCAACCTCATAAAATATTCTCTCCCATGCCCTCTTAGTGACATGGAAATAGTAGTCATTGGTTTACATGAGTTATGAGGGCTTGTTTTGATGAAAACTGAGCTAGTTTTAAATTGATTTAGGTAAAAACAATGAAAATTATATAAACATATGAGTTTATGGCTCAAATCCTCTATGCCTTCCAAGATTGTTTCACATACTTGGGGTGGTCGATGAATAAGTGGCTAATAGACAGTTTGAGAAAAACATCTAAAGAAATGATAGAAGAATCAAAGAAACATTTCTTGTCAGCAGAGTTAAGGAATTATATATCCATTTGATTCATTGAGAGGTCTCAATAGGCACATGTCTGGAGATTAATATGTGACCATCAACAACTTACAGAAATGCATAGAATAGAGTGTGGCCAAGTGATGTAATCTACTCAGACTCCCACAAACTGGAGCCAAATGATGATGATGTGTGCATTATCCCAGCCACAGCTGGCATTGGTTTCCTTGTAAGTTTGAAAATATCTCTGGTTCAAGTGATGGGTGGAAGGAAATACTACACTTGTTACTGAAAAAAAATATGATACCTGGATAATAGAGAATGTTTCAAGTACTCAGTTCAGAAATCTAATCTCTAACAGAAGCCAAGTGTGGTAATTATCATAGATTACTGTTTGCCACTATTTTGAGATTATTCCTTTTTGGTTTTAGAAAATCTTATCACATAGAAAGAAACACTAAATAAACAATTATAGAATACTCAAAGGGAAGGCTTAAGCAGTATTTTCCTGGGGGTGTTGTCTCCTCTGGGTTTTCCTATATCTGAATAGAATTAAAGATTGCAGCCACAAATTTAATTTATCTATGACAAAAAGAGAAAACTACACTGATATTTTAAGTTTCAGAGCTATTATGAAATTTATCACAGATTGAGGTCAAATTATAAATGTCTGTTTGATTAATTATTTTTCCACATATCACCACATCACTTGAAATGTTTACAATTACAAAGAAAGAGTTTGTTTTCCATCATTCTCCACTCCTCCTCCATTTCACACAAATAATATTTTTCATATTTTCTGAAGTCATTCAGGTTGAGTCTCATTAAATTGTAGTCCTTGCTGATATTCATACAAATGTAAATAAAATATTACAATTAGGAAAGTTATCTTAGTCTTATATTTGGTAGGTTTTTCATTGATATTTAAACTTAAAAGAACATATATCTAGAAAATGTAAAACAGAGACAAAGCAGGTCAGTATACATAAAAAAGAGATCTCAACAAGAAGAAATAGTGATTATAAACATATGCATATCTAATGCCAGAGGACCCAATTATGGAAAGAAAACTTTGGATCTTAGGGAAAGACTTACTCCAATACAACAATAACTTATAAATTCAACATCTCAATTTCATGAATGGACAGATTCAGACCAAAAATGTCAACAAAGAAATATTGAATTAAAATAAGCTTTAGAAAAAATGGACAAAAGAGACATTTATAGAAAATTTCATCCAATAGCTATGGAATGTATATTTTTCTCAGCAGCATGTGGAATATTCTTCAGGAAAGACTGTATGTTAGGCCATCAAATGAATCTCAACATGTTAAAAAATATATCAGATTCATAAAAATATTTTCTATGGCCAAAAATGGAATAAAACTAAAAACAAGCATTATGATGAAGTTCAAGAAATTGTACAAATACATAGAAATTAAACAGCATGCTCTTGAGTGACCAATGGATCCAAGAAGAAATCAAAAGGGAAATGAAGAAACGTATAAAAATAAGTGAAAATGAAAATACAATAATCTAGGATTAAAATGTGGATTAGAAATTGCTTCTGTGTGACAGGGTAAAAGAGAACAGTCAAGATAACAAGGACATACTCCACTCAAAAGAGAGAAAGATTGGATGAGTACAGAAATCAAAAGATGTGATAAGAAAGTTTCGAAGCACAGAGAACAGAAGGGATTGCAGTAAGGAGTGGGCAGGGAAAATCTCCATCCACATCTCCCTGGGGAGGGGGAGCGGAAACAAGCCTCATTCAGAAAATAAACCAGATGGTCATGGGGAGGAGATTGGTGGTTCTGACTACAAAACAAACCCATAGTTCTTGTAAGCCTTGGATCCAGTTGAGGAATTTAGTGAGATAGTGTTTTTTCCTGCATGAAGAGTGAATATTGGAGAAGAGATTGATTGTGTGATGTCCCAAAGTCTCAGAGGTATGTCGTTGGGTGCCATCTTCAGAAAGAATCTGTTGTTTAAGACTAAGATATTCTATTGTTGTTGTTAGATGCCATCTAGTCGGACACCCACTCATAGCGACCCTACATACAACAGGGAAAACACTATTGTCAGTGCTTCCCTGCTGTTCATAGGGTTTTCAATGGCAGATTAATTTTTGGGAGTGGGTTGCTGGGTCCTTCTCCAAAGCCTGCAGGACCTAGTGTTCCTAGGCAGTCTCCCATCCAAGTACAAACCAGGCCCGACCGTGCTTAGCTTCTGAGATCTTAAGGGATTGGATGCCACAGGGCTACGGCTGTGGGCCAAGGTATTCTAGGGGCTCTGAAAATACGAAACCCTCACAAACCAGGAAGAGTGGGAGTAACCTGCCACAACACTGTGGTGGGATCCTTTTTTATTAGGCAGTTGTGGTGAGAGGGTAGGCTGGATACTGAAACACTAAGAAGTTCAAACAGCAAGAGGCTTGATCATGGTGAATCATAGCACCATCTGCTATGAGGAGGAACTAACCTCATCTCCTGAGGAGAACTACAGAGACTGATAACCCCACACCTGAGGTCAGCAGATAGCTCGAAATTTGGAGCCATCTATCTACCATGTCATTCACTTCCAGTGCAACTGAGAACTCTGAAGCTCAGTATCAACAGAGTACTTGATTTCAGCAGCTTCTTCCCTCCCTCAGAGTGTTTGCTGCTGGAAGAGATATGAAAGCACTGAGATGGTACTACAGTACTGATTTCAGTTCCCTTTTTGTTTCCTCTAGTCTTTAATGCATATAAGAGGTATTCCTTGGCTTGTATTTTAGCCACTCTAGAAGATACAAATGGGGGAGTCTCTGGCATGTGTGAGAACATCCAATTTACAGACTTCAATAGTAGAGGATACAGAAAGAAGCCACTTGAGTAATTTATCATTTTTTTCTTTTTAAATTTTTTTCTTTTCTTTTTGATGCTTGTGTTTCCTCCTTTTAAACTTACTATACTTTTAGTAATTTGTGTTTCACTTTATGTTTTAAAAAGTTATGTTTTTACCTTTTATTCCTTTTATATTTATCTAATTTTGTTTATGCATTTTTCCTTTATTGAATGATTAGATCATTTTCTCTTGCTCTTTTTTCTAACATTCTCCTTTCTTCTTTTCCATTTCTTTTATTTAATGGTGACTTTTTCTTTTTCCTATTTTCCTTGCCCCTTTTCTTTATTTCATTCAATTACTTTTGCCACAAGTAATCTTTTAACTTCATAGCTTAGTCTATATTATTGTTGACAATTTCTATTCTATGGTCACTATTGGTGCAGAAGTCGGCTTTAATTGATCTTAAGTGTACTTCTATGTGTTGCTCAGTTTAGTAGTAGTAAAGCTGTTATGGTAGTTTGTTATCTCCATTCTGAGTGATACTTGGGATTGAGCTCTGAAGGAAGCTCTAGTCACTAAGAAGATTCTCAAGTAAAACTGGAAGTGCTATCCATCCTAACAGATACATAAGACACAACACAGAAACACAAGAAACATGAAAAATCAAGGCAACATGTCTCTTCCATGCCTCAATTATCAAATCCAAAGGTACCAACTTAGGAATGCCAAAGAATTCAAGTCTGTGTTTAAAAAATGATTGATGACTTCAAAGAGTATACAAACAACCACATGAATGAAGTAAGGAAATTAATCCAGGACTTGGAAAAAAGAGTCAACAATGTAGAAGGGAATATGAAATGAAATATGCATAAGGAATTAAGGAAATTAAGATTTTGAAAAAATGAAACAGAAGTGTTATAAATGAAAAACTAAATAAATTGAATTTAAAAACACAACGGAAAGTGTCATCAATAGAAAACATCAAGCACAAGAAGTAATATCAGAGATGAAAGACATGGTCAAGGAAACAATATATTCAGATATAAAGACAAAAACAAATGAACATGATGACAACTTTTAAGAATTCTACAACTTAATCAAGAGACTAAATCAAAGAATCCATGGGGAGAAGGAGCTAAGCTACAAACTAAAGGTATGAGAAACTCATTTAATAAAATTATAGCATAAAATTATGGGGAAATGGACATCCAAGCACAAGAGGCATTTTGTACCCCAAATACAGGTGACCAGAAAAGAATGTTGCTATCACACATTATTGGTAAAATGTTAAATCCACAGAAAAAAGAAACAAAACAAAAATCTGCAAGAGACGAATACCCACTCCTTAACAAGGGCAAACTCATCAGAATAACATCAAACATTTCAACGGAATAATTTCTTTGGATTGGAATTGCCACAGCAAAGTATTGGCAAAATCTACATTTGAGTAATTTCCCTAATTGGAGTAAGTTCTCTCAGCGTTTGAATCAGAGGTCTCCATTTTCTAAAACTGTACATTAGAGAACAGTATATCCTTTATCATTTAAAATGTAATATTACCAAAATGCTTTCTTTCCTGTTACCATTAAACTAAATCATCTTCATCTAGCATCATTACTTGTGTTACTTTATTTTCTGTTTCTTTTCACTTCCCTTGTAATTATTGTCTCTTTGTTACTTTTTCCCAATAAATCAATTATGATTAAGTATGTAAGCATTTTGTCAAGGATTGCAAATGAAATACCATATGTTTTCTGTTTATTGTGTTTTATTTTTGGTTGTACCGAAGGTATGTGTTAAAAATCATGTTCTCTTTAAAAAAAAAAACCTTTCAACAGAAACACTAAAATGCAGAAAAACATGAACTGATACAGTTGAAGCCCTGAAAATAAGTAACGGACAATCGAGATTACTACATCAAATACAATTATCTTTTAAATTGATGGAGAAATAAACACCTTCTAAGAGCAACACAAATTGAAGCAATTCGTGACCACCAAGTCAGCATTATAGAAGATACTTAAAGGAATCCTACACACAGAGAAGAACGATAGTCTTAAACATGAGAGTATAGGAAAGAATAAATTTTTATGAAAGGAACCAAGGAAATAAATAACAATAAAGAAGAAATCATTCCTATCTGAATCAGTAAAAAAATAAACTTCTAATATGAACAGGAAAGAAAGGGAAAAAAACAATATTTGAACCATTTAGGGAAAACAACCACTTGAGTTACAAGAATCAGCAAACTCCTCTCAGTAATAATCCTAAACATAAATAGTATTAACTTTCCTATTAAAAGATGCAGATTAGCTGGTTGGATTAAAAAAACAGATCCAAGTTTTTTGGCTGCCAAAAATATACCTTGCCAGTAAAGAGCCACACAGTACCCCAGTACTGCAAAAAATAAGTGCATACATACATAAATTTTTTAAAAATCAGAAAGAACAAGCTAAGTCCAAAATCAATATATGGAAAGGAACAATAAATATCAGAGAGAGAATTTACGAAATGGAGAATAAAAAATCAATAAAAATAATCAATAATAAAAAGTTCTTTTTTGGAAAGATAAATAATATTGACAATCCTCAGTCAAACTAACCCAAAGAAAGAGAAAAGAACAAAATTAATAAAATTAGAGATGAAAAAGAGGACATTATAACAGATAGAAAGCAAATCCAGAGGATCATTTGAGAATACTTGAAAATTGTTATTCGAAAAAACTAGAAAATCTAGAAGAAATGGATATACACATGACATACCAAATTTAAATCCAGAGAATATAAACAATATAAACAGATACATAGCAAGCAAGTAGTAATAGAGTCACCCAAAAAAGAAAATCCTGGGACTAGGTAGTTCATAAACTTCTACGAGAGTTGTGTGTGTGTGTGTGTGTGTGTGTGTGGTAGCAGAGAATTGAGCCTAGTCCTAAAGTCCTAACACAAACTTTTGCAAGTGGTCTACCACTGAGCTGATTCCCTAGACCATATTTATGTGCAGTAATGCATCACATAATAGACATAGGAACAGAAATCACATGATCATTTCAATAGATGCAGAAAAGGCCTTTGACAAAGTACAACATCCCTTCCTGATAAAAGTCTGAAAGAAATTAAAAATAGAAGGAATATACCTTAACATTATAAAGGAAATATTTGATGAAATTATAGCCAGTATCATACTACATGAGGAAAAATTGAAAGCATTTTCCCTAAAATCAGTAATCGCTCTTATTCTATATAGTAATTGAAAACTTAAGCAGAAAAATAAGGTAAGAGAAAGAAATAAGTGGGATATAAATAGGAAAGGAAGAGGTCCAATAATTCCTATTTGTAGATTATGCCCATATAATAATAAGATTCTAAAGAACTTAGTGTCTGCAACTGTAACATGTGGTGTCTAGTTCTATCAGATCTTGGAAGCTAAACAGAGTAGGGCCTGGTTAATACGTGGATAGGAATTGCCTGGGACTATCAGGTGCTTTAGGCTTGGGATAAGGACCCAGCAGCCCACTCCCAAAAAACAGTCAGCCATTGAAAACCCCATGAATAGCAGAGAAGCAGTAACAATACTGTTTCACCTGTTGTGCATAGGGTCACTATGAGTTGGATGCTGACTCAACAGCACCTTACAACAACAACAAAAGAACCTAGTAGAACTTTTTGTTGTTAGGTGCTAGTCATGGTGTTGTATCATATGTAACAGAATAAACTCTACTCGAAACTGTACTATGCCCAGCACTATGTCAGTGCTTCTCTGCTATTCATAGGGTTTTCAGTGCTTAATTGTTTCAGGACTGGGGTGCCGTATCCTTCTTCCAAGGCCACCACATTTGGTATTCCCAGGTGGTCTCCCATCCAAGGACTAACCAGGCCTGATGCTGATTAGCTTCTGATAGCAGATGGGATCAGATACCATAGTGTTAGAATTGATAAACACTTTCAGCAAAGTAGTAGGATACAAAATCAACATACAAAAATTGAAGGTTCCAGTTAAGATGTTGGGCTGAAAACAGCCATGCTTTAATCAAGAAAGAAAAACGAGAAACAGTCTTAGAATGGAGAAATATTGGAGATCATCTCTAATTAGTGGAAAAAGGACTGTACTATGATACTGGATCAAAAGTAGAAAATTTAATGACTGAGAAAAGTTGAAACTGTGGGGCATTACTTCAGATGCTCCCACTCTGTGCTAGCAATGGCAAGTGTAGAGTGAACCTGTATTTTCTTGGAGGAATTGGGGTATAGAGCTTAACACACATGAAAAAACTATATCATAAATTATAGGGAGTTAATTTTCTGACCTGACTGCTTCAGCTCATACAGACTACAGCTCCTGTGTGAGCTTGTGGCAAGAGGTACTGCAGGGAACAAAGCTTGAGGTCCAAAGGAGCCCGCCCTAACGGGAAAATATGGACATTTGTGCAGCTTGTGGAACACCCTGAAAGGCAGAATGGGCTACCAAAAAGCCTAGGCTGAATGAATGCTGCAGTAACACTCAGACAAAGACTGTGGAGGAGCAGCCACACTGAGAAAGCAGACATAGTGAGAGAAAGGGATATCATTTACCACCACCACCACCAGCCGCCTCCTCCAGCAACCTGGAGCTATCAAGGAGATGTAGCCATAAGTTCCACAGGACACTGTCCATTTATGTAAACAATTTGTGAGCCTAGCTGCAGACTACTCTGAGAAGAGGGAGGAGACTCTAGGTACTGCAATACCGAAAAGCTCCTAGCAGACATAGGGAGTGCTCCAGAGCACACTCATTTAATTAAACAGTCCAAGAGGAAAGCTGCCAGTGGCCCTGAGAAATTACAGGCTGCTGAGCATTCCAAGAACCTAGAAACCCTAGGAGATTCATCTTCTACTAGGGTACTGTGCAGCAGGTCCCAAAGGAAACTAGGGAACACTCTGTGCCTATGAAGGGGCTCTGAACAACACCAGCCCAGCTTTGTAGGCTGCAATTTCCCAGGAGAACACTAGGTATGAGCATTGCAGCAAGCAATGCTGGAGGGAGTGGGTACCAAAGGCACTAAACCTGGGGACCTGATGGAGATTCTGACAGTTTATGGGTCAGAGCGACCAGAACTGGATTCCCTCACAAATGAGTAGAGGAATTTGGAAGGCACCTATCCCCTCTGAGAACTGAGCTGCAACAGAGGAGGGAAGTAAAGCCTAGGAAAATTCTTTGGCAACATCCTGAGAGCAGGAAGAAGTCATAAAGAACTGACCATCACATATTCTGAATTAATCATTATGAGTTGAACTGTGTCCACATTAGTCTTTATTTCCTTTTTAGGTCTATGTTGAATTGGTTAATTCCTTTGGTCTCTTTAGTTTTTCCCCACACCACTTTATCTCCCCCCTTTACTTCCATAGACTTCAAAAACTTTTGCCATCCATCTCACTAATTATAACTTCCAACCATTAGTTGGTTTAGGTTACCCTAGTCAATGAATATCTCCTGAATTTATTCATCAAAACCAAAATAGGACATTTCCAACTCTTGCGTTTGGTAGACCTCCTGGAAATTTTGCATAGTCATATATGTATGTGTGTATGTATGTACAAATATACATATACACACATATATACATACATATATATACATATACACACACATATAAGAAAGAGGTATTTCCTTAAAAACACCAGCACTCAAGCAAGAATAATCAAAATTATAAAAGCAAGAGTGGACAATGATATTACTCTAGCAACAAAAGGCTTTCTACCCTCTAAGTTAAACTAGAGTCCAAGATGCCAAAAGAAGATATACCAAAGACAACATCAGGCATATAGGGCGGTAATACCCAGACCAAGCAATGAGAAAGGCTCAATGTAAAACCACACAAACATGTAAATCAGATTAGAGGGGATTTCCCAATTGATCAGAACCTTTTAATAGCTGATTTTAAAGTAAATCAAATTTAGACATACCAGAAAAAAAATAGAAGTCTACTCTTAAATATTTTGAAAAACCTCAAAGACACCACAACCAAACAGATGAGAGCAATTGAAACACTGGGCAAAAAAGTATACATTTAACTTAGAAGAAAAATTCAGCAAGGAAATTGAGATGCTAAAGAAGAATCAAACAGAAATAGTGGAATTAAAAAACACAGTGAACCAACTTAAAATAACAGTAGAATCTTTGCTATCCAAATTAGGTGAAGCTGAAAATAGGATTTCTGATATTGAAGAAAAAGTTTAAGATCTTATCTATCGAGATGCCAAAAAAGATAAAATGATGAAGCACTATGATCAATACTTTCAAGTGGTCTTTAGCAAAATGAAGAGACACCATCTACAAATCCTGGGGGTTCATGCAGGAACTGAAACTAATGCTAGTGGCATAGGAAATCTTTTCAATGAAATAATAACTAAAAATTTCCAAAACTTAAGGGATGAAATGTATATGCAAACCACAGAAGCATCCAGAATGCCAAATGGAGTAGATCAGAACAGATACTCTCCATGGCACAATAGAATTGGAATGCTAAATCTCAAGAGCAAAGAAGCTATTTTAAAGGTTGCCTGAGAGAAACACCAACTTGCTTACAAAGGCAAGCCAATCAGAATAACAGCTGACTTCTCAACATCATATCTAAAGGCAAGGAAAGCCCTGAAAAAGAGTAACTGCCAACCAAGATTATTTTATACAGCAAAGCCATCTTTCAAAATAGACAGAGTTCAAGACATTCCATGATATTCACAAGTTTATGTAATTTGCAACCACCAAGCCAGCAATGCAGAAGATTCTTCAAGAAATACCACATATAGGAGAAGCATGACAAACCCAATGCAAGACCAAAGGGGAATTGATGAACTGAACAAACTAAATATGAACCAAAGAAAAGAAACAAATATCAAAATGATGCATAATAATAAGCTCCTCTTAATAATTACTCTATATGTAAATGGTCTCAACTCACTACGCAAAAGCCTCTGATTGGTTAACTGGATTAAAAATAAAAAACCTTTGATATGTGAGATTCAAGAGACTTGTCCACAAAGACCATAAAGTCTGAAAATTAAAAGCTTGAATAAAATAAGCATATGGTAATCAAAACAAACAAATAAGAAAGCAGGGGTAGCTATACTATTTTCTGACAACTTAGGCTTTAATTAAAAACTAGTCAGAAGAGACAATGAGGTCACCACATATTAATAAAAGGAACAGTCAGCCAGGAAATGGTAATATTACCTAATATTTATTCAACAAATATAGGAACAACTGACTTCATAAACAATTTGGAGGTAAAGGAACCCATAAGTCCAGACAAAATAAATATAGGAGATTTCAATACCCCATTCTATTCAATAAGTCCATCAAAGCAAAAAATCAGCAAAGAAACAATGGACTTAAGCACCACTACAGACCAACTGGAACTGATAGATGTCTACAGAATATTCCTTCCCTCTGATGTGGAATCCACATTCTTCTCAATACCACATGGAACTTTTTCTAAAATAGACTACATTTTGGCCCACAAAAATGGCCTCAACAAATACAAAAACTGAAATCTCCCCTGTACCTTATCAGATCACAATGGAATAAAACTAGAACTGAAAAGCAAGAAAATTTTTATAAATGTTACAAATACATAGATATTAAATAGCACACTTCTGAATGATCAATGAGTTCTCAAAGAAATCCCAAAAGAAAGTTAAAAAGTTATTATAATCTAATGAGTATGAAAACACATCCTACCAAAATTTATACAATACATCAAAGGCAGTTGTAAAAGAGTTCATAGCCATGAGTGCCTTCTTCAATAAGTTAAGAAAGACCTAATTAAATAACTTATTGAAACACTTTAAAGCACTAGAAAGTCAAGAAGAATCCAAACCCAAAAGGAGTACACAGAAAGAAATTATTAAAAATCAAGACAGAAATTAATCAAGTAAAGATTAAATGGACAATACAGAAAGTTAACAAAATAAAAAGACTATTCTTTGAAAAGGTCAACAAAATTGACACCCCCTTAACCAGATTCACCAAAAGAAAGAGAGAAAAGGCCCAAATAAAAAAATCAGAAATGACAACAAGGGCATAACAATGGATACCAATGAAATCCAGATCATCGGAGACTACTTTGATAAATTTTATTCCCCCAAAAATGAAAATACAGAAGAAATGGATAAGTTCCTTAACACATATGAATTACCAAACCTAATCCCAGAGAATGCAAACAAATTAAACAGACCCATTACAAACATAGAGTTATAGGCAGTATTTAAAAAAAAAAAAAAACTTCCTGACAAAGAAAAGTCCGGGTTCTGACAGGTTCACAGCTGAATTGTAGCAAAACCTCAAAGAAGAATTACACTTACATACTATTGATGGGAACGTAAGTTGGTATAGCCACTACAGAAATAAGTATGGAGGTTCCTTAAAAATCAAAAAATGGAACTACCATAGGATCCAGCTATACTGGCCATGGATGTGTGCTCAAAGGAATTTAAGTGAGCATACTGCTGAGATATGTGCATATCTATTTTTATTGTAGCACTTTTTGCAATAGCTAAGAGAGAATTAGTCTAGATGTCCATTGACAGATGAATGGATAAAGAAAATGTGGTACATATACACAATGGAATTTTATTTACCCATAAAGAATAATAATATATGTCACTTTCAGGCAGATGAATTGAAATAGACATAATCATGTTAAGTGAAATAAGCCACACTCAGAAAAACAAATATCATATGTTTTCTTTAACATGTGGTATCTATTAAAAGACGAATTATTTGAAGGAAGGAAGTAAACTAAGTGGAGGGGAAGAAAGCAAGAAGTGAAGGTATGGGGGAAGAAAGACAAATATTATATGCTTTCTTTCATATGCAGAATTTAGATATATATTATTTCATGGAAAAAAATATATGTATATACACATACATATACATATACATACATGAAAATAGAAATGGGGACCATGTGCAGGGAGGAAGGAGACCAGCAGGAATGTGGAGTGGGGTATAAGAATGTAATAGAAGAGTAAATATGAGCAATGTACAGTGATATGCATGTATGAAAACATCATTATAAAACATTTTTTGTACACATTATTGTACATATTATTTTTTCCTAAAAATTACTTATACAAATGTAAAGTAATTAAGTAACAAAAATACAATATACCAAAACCTATGGAATATAGCAATAGCAATAGTTCTAAAAGAGATGTCTATAACAATAAGCATGTACATGAGAAATATTTCAGTTTAACAATTTAATAATGCAACTAAAGGCAAAAGAAAAGCAAAAGCAAACTAAACTAAAAGTTGAGATGAAATAAAGATCAGAGCAGAAATAAACAAAATGGAGAAAAACATACAAAAGGCCAAATAAACGAATTATTTGAAAACATATCAAGACATAGTCAATGTTATAGCAGCTAAAAAAAACCATGGTATTAACATGGCAACTAATACATAGACCAGTGGAACAGAAGGAGGACCCAGAAACAAATCCACATGTCTACAGTAAACTGATCTTCATCAATGCATGAAAAACATATATTGGAGGAACATGCTCTTCAATAAATAATAGTAAAAAAACTGGATATTCATATGCAAAAGAGTGAAACAAGACCCTAACTCTCACCATATATATAATCCACTCAATATCAATCAAAACCAAAATATAACACCTGAAGCTACAAGTACTAGAAGAAAACTTACAGGGAACACTTCAAAATATCAGTATAAGCAATGATATTTTGGCTAAAATCCCAAAAGTCATTCAAAAGGTAAAACTAGATAAATGGGATTATAGAAAACTAAGAAGCTTCTGGGTAGCAAAGGAAATCATCAGCAGAGTGAAGAGACAACTTTTAAAATGGGAGAAAATATTTGCATATATATATGTACATATAAGCATATATATGCATGTATATATATGTTGTTGTTGTTGTTGTTAGGTGCCGTCGAGTCGGTATCCGACTCATAGCGACCCTCTGTACAACAGGGGAAACACTA